>JAAOAJ010000524.1:0-46963 GCA_013781345.1 Fusarium coicis | reverse complement strand
GATGATGATAGCTTCCCCTCTGCAGTTGCATCTGCTAATGCCGAGGCCAGAGCCTGCAAGGCTGTACAGAGGGACACGCAGTGGAAGTCTGCAAGATCAGGTACGAGAGGTTGCTCGTCTGGTTTTCCCTCGCTCTTTCAACATAGCATGGATCTCTCTCCCTGCTCACCCCACTGTGTTTGGTAGGCCCCGAGGCATCACTTCTCGGTAGTGATGTCACTCTCGTGCTGGTTCGTGGGAAGGCCTTTTCCAGTCTTGGGGGAGGGATAGGTTCAATATTCGACGTTTGATATTGGATGTTCGCGATCGCTCGGTCTTCGGTTGTCGGCGTAGTGTGGAAATTTGTTGCTCGTGATGGTACTGAAACGCTCTTCACTTTCGCCGAACTCGCAGGCCAAGGCCCATTGACAGCGGTTGATGTGCCCTCGATGGTATGCCAGCCATCATGTTGACGATTCGTAGGTGTTTTGTGAAGACGTGGGTAGGTTCGAACTGTGGTAGGGGGCTTAACGCGTATTTCAATAGCTTACGCTAGGCGGATTCGAGACGGACACTTTGCGTAACAGATGATCAGAGAGCTGAACAATTCAAACCAAGTGTTAGCAAACAGTTGCTGATCCTCGAAGGTGTTCCTTCAATCTAGTATCAAACTCGCTCGGGAGATGGGCGATTGACAACAAGGGGTACGGCACCGAAACGAGAACACGCCGGCGGAGTGGCTCACGATGTGTACATTGATTCACGATATCTGGAGGCAAACGCACGCACTCAGTGAACAAAAAAGATTGACTGATGGGTGGGTGGCCAGTACGTGACGCTTGAAAAGTCTGAATTGAACGGATCCGAGGGGGGGGGTTTATACTCGCGGGATTGAAGAATGATGGCGAGGTGCGTGTTCTCGTGAGTTTCCTATTCCGGGCGGATGAACAGACTGACTTGGTCTGTGGACATGTTCAGCAGGAACAACAGGGGCATTTCTTTCACGAAGGGGTTCAGATTCAGCGAGTGCCGCTTCCTGTAGTCGTGAACATGAGCTAGCGCGGACGGAAGAAAAAGAGAAGGGAGTGCCTCGAAGACGGGCTGCTGAATGGAGTAAATAACGGCAGCACTTTATCAGCCTTTCAGATTCGGGATGTCTTGAGAGAGATTGCCGAAACAAGAGTAAACAATGGCGGGAGCTCCACACTTCAAAGAATACTCTTAACAGCATCTTTTTCGTTCGCTGAGGCTCGATCTGTATGACACGTTTGGGTCTGCTCTCTCGTCGGGGTCTCCCATACCGCTCCCTGAACAATTACACGGCCATGAGAGATGCCCGTACCTTCTGAGGCACTTAACCGTGGCGGGCAGTCCCAGTGCTCAAGCCACTGTTCTGACGTAGGTGGGTAAATCCTCCCCACTCCAGTGACTGTCGTTCAGGGGCTCCGCTCTCTCCTCTCTCAGGTCACACTGTCTTGTGTTCCAGCCTTGAAGAAACGACAGCAGTCCAAGCCGAGCCCCGTCGCTTAAGAAATAAACTTGCTGTCCTGTTGAACCTGTACTACGCTTGCTGCACACGGGCCATGTGGGTTTGTTGTTCGCCTTGGAACAGGGAACTCACGCGAACACCTACCTTCTCAGACTCAGTATGTAAGAACGCGAACTGATCGTGGCACTCCTTTATCCTCTCTGTCTGCAAATTGGAGGCCACAAGAAACGCTCCTGCCATTCATCCGCTGGTATAAACCCCTCCCCCCTCGGATTCATCTCCAACTCGGATTTTTCAAGCATCACGTACTGTACACAGGACCCCCGACCATCAATCCATTTACTGTGTTCGCTGAGTGCGTATGTTCATCTCTAGCTATGGTTCAAAACCCTTGTATCATGCTTGGCTTAGATGCCGCTAGTTGTGTTGACGATCGACGAGCTCACTCATTCATTGAGTTCTTTGACGCTCTTTCATCGACAACTGCACTACCAAATCCAACCAAAACCCTGATCAATATCATGAGCAGCCATTATCTCGAAGAACTGTCTGGCGTAAGAGGAGACGAGCTCTCGCTCCATGTCCGCTGGAACGATACTCGCCTTGTTGAAACTTGCGGTATCCCCAGTGGAGAATTCTTTCATCGACAGATACACTCAGGCCTGTGATGCTGATGACATTGAAGAGGCTGAGGCTCTATCAGACGATATCCTCGATGCTATTGTCAACACTTGGAAGGACCGATCATGTTTCTACGATTGACGAGGGCTGTCGGAAGAAGTGGGCGTCTCAGGTTCGGGGCACAGTTGATCTTCTTCATGAGATTGGTATTATATGGGGTGATAGCAAGGCTTCTAATGTATTGATTCATCGTGAAACGGGCGACGCATGGGCCATCGACTTCGGGGGCGGCTGGACTGAAGGTTGGGTAGATGAAGAATTAAGCGAAACTGTAAAGGGAGACGAGCTGGCTGTAAAGGAGATTTTTGAGCACTTGCAAATTACATTAGCTAACAAATGACTCTGATCAAAGTTGACAAGCCGCTTCCACGATATCTGGGTTGAACTCAACATGCTCTCAGCTCCGTCAAATCAAACGTCTCCCTCGACACCGCTACGGAAAATCCATGTTTCTCCCTCATCCGAAGCCACTTTGACGTGGAATGCCATCATTGCCCACCGCCGAAGCAAACCGTGATGCAGATGCAGTCATGACGACTGACTACAGGCATCTCAGCTGCTGTCTCACCAAGAGCCTCCCTGTCTTGGCGCCCAATTCGAGATAGCTGCAGGTTGACAGGTGTCGTGGTTGGTCGAATCTGAGACACGGGTCATAGCGGGCGGCTGAAGCCGCGAGGCCGATGATCACCTTCCTGCATGGGACTGATCAGCTCGGAACTATTGAAAGCCACAGTCGTTGCTGTCACGGACTAGATTGGGCGGTAATGCATTAAGATATCTCTGTGTACAGGGCATCATAGTAGCTAATGGCTTGGGCATTGGCGAAGATGGGACCAGGTTCACGAGATGGAGTAGAAGAAATTCCTAAGGCGCAGCTCATACACATTGTCACGATGCAATTGGCCAAGCTTTCTCGGCGTTGCGGTACGTATTATAACCTCAATGACCTCACATGAATACTGTCTCTGAGGACCCCTTGCTGCGATCCCCGCTGGCCGGTTTCGTTCCGGCCTGCAGGTCTCAGTTTTCGTGAAGACATGCTGCATATCCAAGTCCACTACCAAGTCTTGCAGCATTCCACGCCATGTGATGAGACAATATCTTACGTACGAGATGTCGATCTTGTTTATCAATCATCAAGGGAGAGAAGTCGTACGTCAGTCAGTCAGCAAAGATGTAAGGCCCCGAGGATATAAGACCTCGCGGCGTGCAGTGTCGTTTGATGGGCTCAAAGAATCTCTTTCATATTCCTCTAAATATCAGAGCTAAGAAATCAATCATCATGCCTAAAGACAACGACGATATCCGGGACAAGGAGTTCGATGCTGTCCACGCATACTTCATCGGCCCCAAGGGCTCCAACCTCCCAGACTTCCGAGCCAACATCAACACCATCCTCGATGAACTCCTCGCCGCTCGTCAAGCCTACCACCCAGAAGACCAAGTCCGCCTTTACCCTTTCCCCTCCCTCTCCCCTCTCCCACTAACGTCCCCAGGCCTTCATCTCCAAAGAATACCGCCGCTCCCCCGTCTTCCTCAAAGCCAGGTCCGACCTCCGCCTCGCCACCGAAAAGGTCGCACAGCTTCTTGGCGAACACTCAGCTCCCTTCTGGTCACCCCGCTATGAGGCGCACATGTGCACCGACCTTACCATGTCGTCGCTCCTCGGGTATTTCATGACCATGCTGTATAACCCCAACAATGTCGCGCTAGAGGCTAGTCCCATGACGACGCTTGTTGAGCTTCGGGTTGGGCAGCAGTTGTGTAAGCTTTTCGGGTACAATACTGATGTGCAGAAATCTCCGGTTTCGTGGGGTCATATTACATGTGATGGGACGATTGCTAATCTTGAGTCTATTTGGGTTGGTACGTATTCTCATCCTGGTCGTTGGTGAAGTGGATGCTAACAAGGGTAGCGCGAAACCTCAAGTTTTACCCGCTTAGTCTCTGTCTTGCATTGCGACGTGGAAAACTTCAGTTCATTGGAGATAAGTTCTATGCCACTCGGTGCTTCCACGCAACCAAGAAGACTCTCTTCAAGGACCTCAAGGGTTGGGATCTGCTGAACCTCAGCTCTGAGGTTATTCTTGATCTCCCCAATGAGCTGAACAAGCAATTCGGTATCACCAGCAAGTTTCTTGAAAGCGCTCTCAATGAGTTCAACATCCAGACCATTGGGCGCGAGGTACTTGAGAAGGAATTCAAGGTCAAGAACCCGATCAAGTATTTTGTTAGCAAGACGCGTCACTATTCATGGCCCAAAGGAGTCGGTAAGTTATTTCCCCGCTGTGTTCAAGGAACAGGTGCTGACCACTGCTACCATAGCAATCGCCGGCCTGGGCTCAGGCAACGTCATCGGCGTCGATGTTAACAACGCTGCCCAGATTGACATCAAGGTCCTTGAAAAACATCTCGAAGACTGCGTCGAGACCGAAACAGCCGTCTTTGCAGTCGTAGCCATCATCGGGTCTACCGAAGAGGGTGCAGTCGACAGACTCACTGAGATCATCCGCCTTCGTGATAAGTTCCAAGAGGAGCATGGCCTCTCATTCCTCGTCCATGCCGATGCAGCTTGGGGAGGCTACTTTGCCACCATGATCAACCCTGACCGGCGATACAGCGTTGAGGATCAGGCTTCCACTAAGCCTGAGCCTGAGTGGTACCTCGATCCCAAGACTGTTGAGGACATCAAGGCCATGGCTGAGGCGGACTCGATTACTGTCGATCCGCATAAGGCTGGTTATATCCCGTACCCGGCTGGAAGCTTGGTCTACAAAGACGGACGGATGAGGCATCTTGTTACATGGTCCGGCCCGTATCTTTCGCAAGGCTCTGCTGAGAATATTGGCGTCTATGGCGTTGAGGGCAGGTAAGATTCCCATCGATCGCGGTGTATGACAGCGTCTAAGTCTCCTTCAGTAAGCCCGGCGCTTCAGCAATGTCAGCTTGGTTCTCTAACTCAACCATCGGCCTCAACCACCACGGCTATGGCAAGTTGCTCGGTGAGGCAACTTTTACCAGCGCCAGAGTAAGCCTCAAGTCCCTTGTCCCAGATCTATTACTGACATTTCTTAGCTCTCAGCTCACTACGCAACCATGATCAACGACGACTTCATCTGCGTTCCGTTCAACATGCTCGCGGCCGAGAACAACGGTAGTCGGGGATTCCTCTCCAAGCCCGTCGAAAAGCAGCGCGAGAAGATCCGCGATCTCATCATCGGAAAGAAGGACCACGAGATCTTCGCCTCCAAGGATGCCATGAAGATCATCCGCGATCTCGGCTCGGACACCAACATCAACTGCTTCGCACTCAATTGGAAGGACAAAGACGGTAACCTGAACACTGATCTTGAAGAAGCAAACTATCTCATGAAGCGAGTCGTCGATAGACTTTCCATCACTTCCGCCAACACTGATCCTACCGAAATCCCAATCTTCTTGACATCAACCCAGTTTCTCCACGAGGACTATGGCTCTTGCGCTCATAAGTTCATGGAGAGAATGGGCGTCGGGAAGTCAAACCAGAGCCTTTTCGTCATTCGAAACGTGGTCATGAGTCCATTCCCTACTCGTCAGAACTTCATTGACAAGTTGATGCGAGAGTTTGAGGAAGTCATCCGCGATGAGGTTGGCAAAGTTCGGAAGAGAAATGATCCTGGTCAGAAGAAGGTTCAGTTTCTTGTGCAGGGAAAACCTGGCTCTTCCGAGGTCTTCTTGTCGTTCCAGGCCTCGTTTCATAGTGCGACGAAACGGCAGCAGATCATTCTGTCTGGAACTCTTGACAGTACTTTGCGGGACTTTCATAAGGAGCTTACTGGTGGCAACCAGGATAGTATTGTGATGCTTGAGTCGACTGAGAAGGTCTTCATTGAGGATGTCGTCGAGATACTCGGTGATTTGGATGTTATCATGTACGAGAAGGGAACCAAGTAAGTACCCAGCCCGGTATTCATCGTCAAATACTTGCTGATATCTCTCAGGAAATACCATCAGAGAGACGGAATCATCACTCTCAACTCAGTAGTCAAAAGTCGCCCTCTAAACTCCATCCATCGCGAAATCGACTACCCCGCCGACTTCATGCCCTTTTACCTCTACGGCAACGAGAAAGAAATCCACTGCTCACACATGCTCGTCAAGTCCCCCAACATCTCCCTCGCAGCCAACAACATCACTTTCAAACCCAGCCTCTCCACCGAGATCAACCACCGCCAATCCGTCGCCGAGCTTCTCGCAGAGGGTATGATTCTCGCTCTCTCCGAGATCCCCGAAGATTCCATGCAGCCTTTCCCTGAGAGGAACCAAGATCTAGCTGAGGAGTTCTTTTTCCGTCAGGGTCAAAAGTTCAAGGTCAAGATTTGGAAGGATCCGAAGGATGCTGCTGCTCGTGGGCCAGGTTTGCTTAAGGACCTTGGAAGGCATTTGTATGAGGGTGAGATGACGCTGGGAGAGAATGTGTTTGTGGATGCTGAGGGTCCGAATGAGGATAAGTTGAAAGACAGAAAGGTTGAGTCTGATTCGTGGCAGAGAAAGTTGGATGAGGTTGGGAGCTTGTTGGATGGTACCCATGTCAACTGTCAATAGTGCTTACTCGGAAATGCTCAGACCAGCTTTAGCAATGTAGTTTTGGTTTCACTCAATCTATCTAGAGCAACGCATTTGGTTCTCTGACCTCCCGTTCGGCCCCGGGTCTGATCTGGTTAGCATATCCTTCATAGCCATTATGAATGCTTCCACCTTGGTCATTAAACTCATATGGCTCTCCCCCTTTATGACTCTAAGCTCTGCACCAGGCATGAGCTTGACAGCCTTCTCAGACACTGCAATCGGAACATTGACATCCAGATCTCCATGCCACATTATCATCCTCCCCTTTTCAACCTTGACATCCTCCAGCTTAAACCCCCAATCACTTCCAAACAATCGTGCTTCCCATGCAGTCGCATATCCGCCTTGCTTCATAGCCTCTCTTGTAGCTCGCCTTAGAGACTTCTTGAAGTCTGGATGCGTCTCCCAAACTTCTTTGTCGCTTGCTGATCTGGCACTTATGTCTTTATCCATCATCTCCTCCAACTTCTCAGGGTGTTTGGTGTCTCGTGCTGTGCTGCCCAACACTCTATCGGTGATCCAGCCTACGATCCCTGTAGCGTGAGGTGCTACGTTGAACATGAGTCGTGTCATTGTAAGCATCCCTTGTGTTGAGAAAGACATTGGCATGACGCCAGCGACGGTGCCGATGCCTACCAGACGATCTGGTGGAAGGTCTTTGAGACAAGCGATAGCATAGGGTCCACCACCGGAGACGCCCAACACGGCGAATCTCTTGATGTTTAGAGTATTCGCTAGCTCAAGAATATCTTTTGGATAGTCGAGTATTTTTCTGTTCTTCTGGAATGTCGAGTCGCCATACCCTGGTCGCGTCGGCGCAATGACGCGTACGCCACATTGGGCCGCAGCGGTACTCATCACGTATCCCTCGTGATGAGACCCCGGAAAGCCGTGGAGATAGAAGATAGTGGGTGCATCGTCATCCTGGGCTCCATAAACAGCATATGAAACCTTTCTCCCGTCGGCTAAAGTGGCGATCTTGTCTTGGTGGTCATCCATGTCGCGTATTTTGGCCTAGAGCAAAGGGCTCTAAAGTGTTGGTCTGGGCACAAATTGTTTTACGGATAGTTTGGAACGGGCTATCAGGTAGACTTTTCGATAATCAGATCGGCCTAGCCTGATCCTTCGAAGGATCTTGGATTTGAGTTGGTAATTGAACTACCGACAGTTGACAAAAATAGAAGACAAGGAGTCGCGAAGGTTGCATCGAGATCACGTGTTGAGTGAACCAACAAGCGAAACAATCAAATTGAGTTTGACTGATCCAACGTCGTCTACTCTAAAACAACGATTTGTATACGAAAATCATTATGAAAGTCACTTAAAATGTTGAAGGGCGTCTCTTGCTGATAATTGTCTTGATCAGCTGGAACTCCCTATCAATTTTTGCCACCTTCGAATACTGTACTTGGAATGATTGCTCGAATGGGCTTGGTATCAGAACCAGACAATCATTTTCTTCAAAACTACTGCCTACCCTAAGCTTCACCAGATGGCATATGAAGCTGTCAAATTATTTCCCCCTTTCGGGCCGTTACGAAGCTGTTCTTAACTTCTTCCTACCTAGTGTTGGCTGGCGTACAGGGTAGTCTGGCCCGACAAGCCGACAGATGCCACGAGGAGATGAGGAGCTGAAGGATATTGATTGACGTGTGCCATGTTCCTTGCAAGTTGTAACCGATCGGACTCTCGCATCTCAGCTGATGCCGATGCTGTTCGAACAAGGCAGATGCTGGTGATTGATGAGCCGCTTTCCCCCACGCACGCTGACAGGATGGCTCGAGCGTCGTTCATGCTCCTTCGGACTCGTTCATCCCGTATTTGCAGGTTCCCGCTGCAGGAACCGAATAGTTTATCTACGAGCTTAAATTACTCACATATCAACTATTCTTTCATTTCAGTCCAGCAGGCTTACATAGAACAGAAGTAATGTCAATTCAGACCAAGAGTTCATCACCAAAACCTCACTTCAAAAAGACACGACAGCTTCAACCCGCAACCGACCCTCTTCATCTCTCTAGGTTCAACCATCTGCGCCCAGACTCTTAGTTGAAACCCATCTTCTTACCGAGAATATGGATTACGGCCCGACAACTCTCAGAGCGGAATGATACCCTCCCAGCATCTCCATCTCGGCGAGACTCGATTTATCCAGTGGGGAAGTTCAACTCCCAAGACCAAAATCATTCACATGACTCTCCATTTCAACGGCTCAGGACTTCCCTTCCCGACGGACCGCAGCCACAAGTCGTCCGTTATAATATTCGCTTCCGAGATGGTAGGTGGGAAAATCTGGAGAAATCTCCACACTCTTCCCCATTCAACAAATTGACAAGGGTCCTGAAACCCATGAAATTTTACTCAATCACAGCGTGATGTATCGTCGCGGTATTTCGGCCCGCCCTCCTCGGTCGGTCGCACTAATCGATAAACATGGGTAAAGCCCGCGAAACTATTTGAAACTCGGTACTTGTGTCGTTATTGGTTGGTCTTGGCATTTCGAATTAGGAAAACGGAGGGCGCGGAGAAATAGGGATCTTGATTGGTTGGCGGCTTATAACGCTGGAGTCGTGACATGAGTTTTCGGAGCAGTATGGTTGAGCTTCCGTGAGGACCTTCATGGCATTGAATTTTCGGGGTGAGGCCGAAAGTGGACGACCCCTATCCGTACTCCGTAGAGTGAAAGAGAAATGAAGAATATATATAAACCGAGTTCCGGCGGCTCTTGACGATGTTTCTCAAGCTCTTCATCTCGTCATACCTTGGAACACTCACAGCCTAATCCTTGAAACTCATTCACTATGAAGTCTCTCTCTCTCATCCTCTCAGCCCTGGCTGTCCAGGTCGCTGTTGCTCAAACGCCCGACAAGGGCAAGGAGCAACATCCCAAGCTCGAGACCTACCGCTGCACCAAGGCCGCCGGCTGCAAGAAGCAAACAAACTACATCGTCGCCGACGCTGGTATGCACAACATTCACCAGAAGAACGGCGCTGGTTGCGGTGACTGGGGCCAAAAGCCCAACGCCACCGCCTGTCCCGATGAAGCATCCTGCGCCAAGAACTGTATCCTCAGTGGTATGGACTCGAATGCTTACAAGAACGCTGGTATCACTACATCTGGCAACAAGCTTCGTCTCCAGCAGCTTATCAACAACCAGCTTGTTTCTCCTCGAGTTTATCTGCTCGAGAAGAACAAGAAGAAGTATGAGATGCTTCACCTTACTGGCACCGAGTTCTCTTTCGACGTTGAGATGGAGAAGCTTCCTTGTGGTATGAATGGTGCTTTGTATCTTTCTGAGATGCCCCAGGATGGCGGTAAGAGCACAAGCAAGAACAGCAAGGCTGGTGCCTACTATGGTGCTGGATATTGTGATGCTCAGTGCTACGTCACCCCCTTCATCAACGGAGTTGTAAGTTGATCTGTTCACACAAATGATAGTTTACTGACCTTCTCAGGGCAACATCAAGGGACAGGGTGTCTGCTGTAACGAGCTTGACATCTGGGAGGCCAACTCCCGAGCCACTCACATCGCTCCTCACCCCTGCAACAAGCCCGGTCTCTATGGCTGCACAGGCGACGAGTGCAGCAGCTCCGGCATCTGCGACAAGGCCGGCTGCGGCTGGAACCACAACCGCATCAACGTGACCGACTTCTACGGCCGCGGCAAGAAATACAAGGTCGACAGCACCCGCAAGTTCACTGTCACCTCCCAGTTCGTCGCCAACAAGCAGGGAGACCTCATCGAGCTGCACCGCCACTACATCCAGGACAACAAGGTCATCGAGTCCGCCGTCGTCAACATCTCCGGCGTCCCCAAGATCAACTTCATGAACGACAAGTACTGCGCTGCCACTGGTGCCACCGAGTACATGCGTCTTGGCGGCACCAAGCGGATGGGCGATGCCATGTCCCGCGGAATGGTCCTCGCCATGAGCGTCTGGTGGAGTGAGGGTGACTTCATGGCCTGGTTGGATCAGGGCGTTGCTGGCCCCTGTGACGCGACTGAGGGCGATCCCAAGAACATCGTCAAGGTGCAGCCCAACCCTGAAGTGACATTCAGCAACATCCGAATTGGAGAGATTGGATCTACTTCATCGGTCAAGGCTCCTGCTTATCCTGGTCCTCACCGCTTGTAAGAAGATTAAATAACACCGATGTTCGATATGGATCCTGAGTGTCCACTTGCTGGGAAGCTATTGGAGCACATATGCAAAACAGCTGTCCACTAGCTTGACACGTATGTCGGGGTGAAAAAAACTCTTTCTAGGAGAGGAGAACATATTGGGTATTTATAACTGTATATAAACCATAGTTTTTTCAGAGTATATTATTTTGAACATATTTTACTTCATGAACATTGCCAACACCAGAGATCTTGATATTCGTACCCGATATTAACCGTCCCGAGTGGCTTGCATTAGTGGAACTCTTCAGCATCATCCATGTACGTCATCTTCACGTGTGGCTGAGATCTCGCTGATCAAGAGCTAATCCAAGTCTTGGAAAAAACGTCATGGGTCTTCGTGCTTCCAACAATCATCATCAACTTCATCTCAGCCACTTGGAGCATCGCGTTCCAATGCCGCGCTCACTATCAGCCGTCTCGTCCCTCGAGATCCGAGATCTGAACAGAGATCAGATCCGCTTTTATCATCCCGGCTATCTCAGACCGTTGAACCTTCTTTTTTGCCTCCCGCGGGTGGACTACAATACAACAAAGGGCGCTTTTGGTGTGCACTATTTAACGGCCCTTACGGCGTGCCAGATTGTCGCGAATAATGCATTCGAGAAGGGTTACTTAGCGAGAGATGAGAGAGGAAAGGACAGAGTATCTGGAGATGAAACGATACTGCTGCAACGAGACTACTGGTTCTTCGTCGAGGGCGATGGTAAAGACCAAATTTCACTCGAGACCTGCGAACACTCACTGACACTTCTTAGATCGATATGCGATTGTTCCAAGCTTCAGAGACTGGCAATTTCCTCATGACAGACTGCCTGAATGGTGGAGTGTTCCAACCTCCAGAACATCACTTTATGCAAAGCGATGTGCCGTCACAAACACTAGCTATGCTTTCACATGGGCACATCTGATCCCCAGAGAAGAACAGAGTTGGTTCAGCAAAAATGGCATGGGTCTTTATGGTGGTGGATCACATACTATCGATGACCCGCACAATATTTTACCGCTCAAGGCCGATCTCTACGTTTGCTTCGACCAAAGCGTGTTTGCTCTTATTCCAAAGCAGAGTGGTCAAGCCAATGGCGTGGAGGCGAATAGCCAATATGTCCTTCATGTACTGGATGGAAGGGAAGCCGAATTCACTGCTCTATATCAGAACCGTCCTGTCGAGACTCTTGTCGAGGGTAGCCGAGAATATCTCTTTGCAAGATTTGCTTGGTCCATCTTTTCATTCCTCAAGCCTTTTCTCACATCCGGCGTCGGACGAAGAGTCGTCAGATTCCGCCTCAGAGCTTTCGATGACGACGCCGAGGAGGAACACTTGATCTCTGAGATGCAGAATGTCTTCCTCGATTCTCGAAAGCTTGAGTCGCTATATGGAGGTGGAAACAGACGGAAGATGGTATCGTTGGAGGACTCTTATGTGGATGTTGAGGATGAGTGGGATGATGAGCACCCGGGACGGACTGAGATGGAAGGGTAGTGTGACTTTTTATGAATTATGTATTTGGTCAGCGTGAGGCGATTGCTAATGATTTGTCCTGATTTAGGAGAAGAAGGCGGTAATATTTTATGACGGTATTTGTTTAAATTGGCTTTAATGAATTTGATGATTTATGACTTTGGTGCTGTATCTGTGATGTTGCTTTGCTTAATTTGAATCTTGAACGAACTTTTTAACCAAAACTCTTCCGTCAACTTCGAAGTCATCCGCCTTCTCCTCCCCTCGCCAAACAGCTCTATTAACAATAGCCAGGATCTTGACCGTCGGCCCTTCTGGCTTCACCGAGCTGCTGAGAGCTCTGAGAAGTGTACGAGCTGCCTTGCGAGATCTTCTCCGCCCTGGTGAGTAATGCGGTAGCTCACCACAGCATCTATCGACGCGGTCCACCATTATCCATATATCCCTGACCCCAGGAAGCATTCTAATTGCCCTCAAGGCCGCATTCTGCAACAAATTCTGTTTGTGTGATCCCTCTACCGGCGATAGCGTCTGATACTGGGCCAGTGTCGCGAGTAGTTCATCGAGTTGTGTTTTGTCTTGCAAAGTGTTACGGTACTGTAGCAGGAGCTCGTATATGATAGACGATATGACGTGGAATTGAGTCTCGTCGTTCTTAAGATGCCCGAGCAGGTAATACGCAGAGATAGGTGAAGAATCATGCTTGCACCCCATGCCCTTGTCAATTAAGTTAAGTGCTATCAGAGAGGCCCAGGGGCTGGTCGCACAGCTGATATAGTTCTCACCTCATATTGTAAAGAGTCCAGAATCATGAGATTGGATCCATCCCTGGTATTCTGGATCATCGAGAACTTGGCTCAGATGCTTCTCGCGTTCCTGATCAGCATGCCAGGTCCTTGGCCAGAACTCCGCTACGACATCGCTCCGATGCTTTTCGAGCTGTTGGTGGTGATCTTCCGTTGAGAAAGGCCGGATCCCAAGTAAGCTTCCAATATGATGCAGAGTTTTGAGGTCATTTTCATTCTGTAGATCTATACTGGTTAGAAATTCGGTCAATAATCTTTTTCTGTTTGACCAATCTTGAACCCGTCTCTCAAGTTCTGGAATATTTTCTATGGGTCAATGTCTTATTACCTCACACCCGGGGCATTTTGTTACCAATGTTGTCAGTCTGCAGGTCCTTAAGCCGGTCTTTTATTGCGTTGACATTCTTTCCAAGCAAATCCTCACAGCAAACCCTGACCCGCACAACAGCCCCTTTCACGTTCTCGGCTTTCATAGATAGCATACTTTGGCTTGTGAGGGTTTGAAAAGTTCGATCTGAAGAACGCATCAATAGTCAGTATCTATCTTCCATAAAAGAGGGATGTGGCATACAAAGGGTTCCTTGGGTGTAGAACTCCGTAGCCGCGAGGCAGTAATCCATGAATTAGGCGTAAGCATCAACCACAGCCGACTGTAATAAGTGATCTAAGATCTAACTCATGTTCATCGTTGTAGATGTTTTGATACATATTCATAGCAGGCAGCCGATCGTGGATGTCTTCCAGCATTGGATGAAGCTCTTCTTCAGTTCTGATCCTGTTTTTCGCAATCTGTGTGATGATTAGTGCATATCGGCGACAATAACAGTTATGTTCAGGGGCATATAGCGAAGAGACAGCACAATTTTCCCACCGCCATGCCACCAAATGGTGCTCCCAAGTCTTTGAAGACTGAAGTCTCTCAGGAGATCATAGGTGGTCGCTGCGAAGCCGTTGATAGCCCTGGCAACATGGGTAGCTCCATCATTGCCTTTAGCGTCAAATTCCAACTTAGCATTCATGGCATTGCACCAAGCCTCATTGACCGTTTGCCTGCTAGTCACCTGCCAGATGGAGAGCTGCTTGGGGTTGAGTCTTTGAGATTTGGCCATCTTTTGTTAAAGCCTCTCTTGGCGTTCTTCAACATGTTTGAGCCTTTCTCTTTACCTGATTAGCATCACTGAATTGAGGAAGAGCATGTAAAAGACTGAGGTTTTAAATTTCACGGTGACGTAAATTTCTCTCACTTGTGGAATGCAGGTGGTATAGAGTGCCTCTGCTCTGACTGCCAACTGAACACAGGACTCCGTGCCAGGTCCCGAAGCCATTTGATGACGCAGAATTTAGCAGTAAAAAATAATGGGATGACGAGCAATATTTGATATGCTCGCCTCGCGTTCTTGGGTATATATTTAAAGAAAAGCAATGGGCTCAATTTCGGGTTTCGAATCTGAAGTGTACTCCTCAACAGGACAGAGAAGACCTCATGGGGCGCCTCAAGTTAGCTAATGATGAGGATCCTAAGCCTAGACAAGGTTAGTCGATCCACAGATCATCCAATCCTCAACTGCTGATGTTTTTCCTCCAAGGTAATGGTGGCACTAAGAAGCTTTTACTGGACCTCGTTACGAGTCATACATCAACAAAGACTCAAAGGGATGATGAGGATGAACAGGACCTTGATATTGACGATATCACTCCAGATAAAGGGAAAGGGCTAATAATTCTCCTCTACGGTAAGTCTGATCCGCCATCTGGAAAGGTGAATCTTAAGTTCTTAACGTCAGGCAGGTCCCCAGGAGTTGGGAAGACATCAACGGCTGAAACCGTCGCCATGATCACTGGTAAAGCATTGTTTTCAGTAACCGTATCTGATTTAGGCACTCAAGCAAAGCATTTTGAGTCCAACCTCGGATGGATCTTTGCTCTGGCGACCAAATGGCAGGCAATTCTTCTCCTGTATGTATATCACTATCACGTAACCCGAAGCCTTGCTACCATCTTCAGCTAATGCAGACTTCGTGACGAAGCGGATGTATTCCTGGAGAGCCGTGGGCGAGGCAACAAGGTCCTGTCGACAGACAAGAATGCCCTAGTTCCAGGTATGTGATTCTTGGTAGAGTGCCCCAAAAGCGCCACCGACTACGTCCATGATACCAGTTTTTCTGCGTGTTCTCGGATATTACCAAGGAATCATGTTCTTGACCACAAACCAAATCGCTGAATTTGACGTCGCGATCCCTTCGCGTATCCATCTCGCAATTAGATACGAAAGTTTGCAAACATCACAGATGGAAGCTATTTTCGATAGCTTTCTCAAGGATCTGGATGAAAGAAACCTCATCGAGGACTATGCCGACATCAAGGATTGGCTCGATGATAGTGTGTATAAGGAGAAGCTTGATGGTCGCAAGATTCGCAACATGGTTACTACGGCTCTAGGTCTCGCACGTGCAGAGTCTCGATCTGGTGGAGGGCAAAAACTGAACAAGAGGCATCTGAAAAGAGCTTTTGGAAACATCAGTGATTTCAAGAGGGACTTCAATACGCAGATGCAGCGGTACATCGATGGGCAGGAGAAGATGATCAAGTAATAAGGGCGGCTGCAAGATATTGTTCTAAGATTCGAGTCCTTTCACTAGTTACTCACGTGAGAGGCTTGCAGAGTTTCAATCAGTATTTCAGCTAGGTTAACCTTTTGTTTGTTAAGTGTCAAGATCCGGTACGACGAGCTCTTCGTATCAATGAATATCAGGAGATGATCGTGTTCTAGGTCCATCGTCAATTTTCTGTGTCTTCCCTCTAAGTTCTCTCCGCTGATTTAAGCTCTGAGCCCACGTTATCTTCAGCACATCTTGTTCTCATTGTTGTCTCCGCGACTAAGTCCGAGGTCTAGACCACCACTCATTGCGTGAGACAATATCTCATCATCACCAGTTTCGTTGCCGCTTTCTAAATCTCCATAATCAGTGAAGAATCCCTGGCCGGTTATTATGACCTCTTGTATGAGATGTTCCCATGAAACTTGCTTGCCTGGTCTAGGGTCACTCAACCATGGCCAGCTGTCGACGAGAAGGTCCAGGATCTCGACTAGTACGCAGAATGGCTTCACAGTTTGATCAGCTCAATCACCATAAATAGTAACACTAAGACCAGATACTCAGTCTTTTAAGTAGCTACTTACTTCGGTATGAAGTGGTTTATCGGGTTCAATTGGTTGCGGGAAGTCATATTCACTGATGGTCAGTAGCTCAGGAACGGGTACGGGAGTTATCGCTTGTGCTTCATCCCGGAACTGGCCATTTTGAAGTAACTCGTAGACATTTCGGTAGATGATGTCCGATAGATCATTCACTCCATCATTCAATGCCGTGATAAAGACTTCGACATCTTCCTGCACTTGAGTATGTGGATAGTGGGCATTGATCTGCATTCTGATGTCAAATATCGGTTTGACTACAACAGAGAACATTTGGCGCAGTTTGACGCCGCAACGATAGCAATCTCCGAGGTTTATTGTGTTGTCACTTTTGAGGCCGTGAGTGTTCAGCCACTCAATCTTCTTGTCAATGCGATACGTTGACCATTCTGTCGGTGGATCTGCGACAGGAAACGTTGGTTTTGGTTTTGGTCCTCGGGGCGGGATCGTCGTTTGCGTGGGAATAGTAGGGTGAACGGCACTGTTAGGCTCAGTGGGAACCTGCTCGGCCATTGTTTTAGGCGACTGAGGGCAGCAATAGAGAAATAAGAAGGGAGTGGTTGACAAGTGACGGAGTTTATGGAGTAGGTTTTGCTCTGCAAGACAACCAACCGCCTGGAGACAGTCTATAGGTGAGGTAGATAACGATGGGGCGGTATTCACCTTAAGTAAGGGCACAAGTGAGTTTGACTCAGCTTAACTTCTGGAATTTATTTCAGTCGTAGATTTCCACCGATTGCGGGATGTCGGTGAACCGTCTGTTCACTCTTTGCCTATTATCACGAGCGGGGTAGGACCGTTCTGTCTCAGAGCCCCCTCTTCACTGACCATACAGGCACTCTGTGGCTTTTCAAGCCGAGCCGATTGCAAAGCGATCTTGATGACGACTGCAGCCCTGATTTGCTATTGACTTGATGTGGCGCATATCCCCAGTGAGGTTCGGAGCTTCTCGCCCTAGCCTATCAATATCGTTTGTTATGTCTCACAAATAATATGCAAGAGCAGTTTCTCTTATCTGTCTCATCCTACAATAACTTAAAACGTTAAAGTAGCGTGATAATCGACTGGAAGCACAAGTTGCTGATACACGAAAAAGGACTTATCCAATTGGTAGAGATATATGCTCCCCCCAGTCTTTAGAGTTTCGCGTGACAGCTATTCCCGGGCTTCTAGTTGGACGACCTGCATATTCTGTACCGAGCTGCCTCATTAGATCAATTGTGCAAGGGATATTTCTTCACCTCGGCGTTAGAAGTGGTGACGCGTTCCCGCATCGACGCGGGGAAACCTCCGATAGGCTTCAGCTGCATAAACCGTTGCACTGAGTGCATAAATTGCTCAGTCAAGGGTCTTGAGACGAGAGGGGCCTCAAGAATATATGATCCACGAACCCCTCATTCATCATTGGTACAAAACCTTCGACGTCTCTCTCTTTGTTCGTTTAAACATATTGCAGCGAAACTACTTACTATGGCTGACAACTCTTCGCAAGACCCTGCCGCGACGGCTGCCACTCCGCCCGAGGGCCACTTGGAAGTCGATGTGAGTTGTTGATCCTTCACTACGAACGTCATTCCATTTTACATGCTAACCGGTTTCTCAGGATAACTTGGATGCCAATGATTCGCTTTATCATTCGACGTTAGTCACCTGCTCTTGATTATTTGTTTCTGGCTTAATAACGCGGGTGGCAGAATCGGAGGTTCGAGTTTTTTGTCGTCCGTGAATGCAAGTATATACAATTATAGGTAAGATATACACAAAAGAATGATTGACGATAACCATGACTGACTCGTGTCTCACAGATACGAAGTGGGTTACACTCAATCGATCCCGATGCATATTAACAACAGACAGAATGGACGTCGATATCATGCATTCCGAGAAGGCACTTATCCAGTGGTATGTATCGGGGCCCCACTTCTTGACGCCTTTACTCAGTCATATCTTAGCCCAACGACGAAGATGAACAAGATCGTATGGACCTCGTTCATCACGTATACAGTATCCTTCTCGACGGAAAGCTCCACCTTGCCCCAATTGACGACAAACTTCAACGCGTACTCGATCTTGGCACAGGCACTGGTATCTGGGCGATAGATTTCGCCGAGTGAGTGAGAATGAAAACAAAAGCATCAGGGTATTAGCCCTCTGACCTACTTGGCGATAGTGAGCATCCCTCGGCAGAGGTTATAGGAAACGATCTCAGTCCAATCCAACCAGAATGGTAAGAAGCCAAAGGCCATGCTGTGTATTATTATGCTAAAAGCTTAGGAACCCACCAAACTGCACCTTTGAAGTAGATGACTATGAGGACGAGTGGCTCTACCGCACACCATTTGACTTTATCCATGCCCGCGAGTTGGAAGCATGTGTAGGCGACGAGGATCTCATGCTACAGCGAGCTTTCCGTCATATACGCTCAAACGGCTATGTCGAGTTACAGGGCGTAGACGCACGCTTTGAGTCTGATGATGGAACACTTGATAAGGCACCTAATGCCAAATCGTGGATGAGGCACCTCATCGAGGCTTGTGCCAAGTTTGGCAAGCCTGCTGACTGTGCGGATAAATGGAAGGATAGGTTGATCAAGGCAGGGTTCGTGGATGTTCAGCAAGAAGTCCGAAAGGTATGTAACTTGTCAGCTGGGTTTTGTCCTGTTTTACTGATTATTGAATATAGTTGCCTATCGGACCTTGGCCGAAGGACCCGAAGCTTAAGGAACTGGGTAGGTATCAGGCTATCCAAGAGTCAAAGGTCATCGACTCCTATACGCCCAAACTGTTTGAGTTCGCGCTTGGTTGGAGTGCAGACGAGATCCAGGTGTTGATGGCAAAGGTTAAGAATGAGCTACGCGACCCGGCTATTCACTTGTATCTCCCTGTTTATTTTGTTTGGGGTAGGAAACCTTAGTTGAGACAACCGCAGGAAACGTTGCGAGCTATAGCCAAGCGAGAGAAAATGGGATGTTCCGTATCATATTGTAAAGTCATGACCTAAGGGCTTCCACAAGTGCAAATTGCGAGCACTTGTTAACGACTTATTTTGTTTCCCGGCTCTCTGAAGAATAGTGCAATTATGAGACTCGTCCTAGTTTCCGCTTTGCCTGATCTTAACCTTCTCGCCCAACACACGCATCATCACGCTTCAGGTTGCCTTGTAGTTGCTCCAGTTTGTACGAGTTTGTGAGCAGTATGGACAATAGTACGTCGTCCCTACTGAGAACTCTCCCCCAAATCTCTTTTGGCATGATGGACATTTGTACAACTTCATAGATCCCAACGGTCCGCCACAAAGAAACGGGATAAGATCCGCTGTAAAATGCGGCGTCGTCCTCATGAGCTCAGAAAACCCCTCTTTATCCAACAACTCGTCAATGTTCTTGCTAGCAGCCACCACTACAATATCACGAAGTCCCGGGAGGGCCGATTCGTAGACAATAGCAACAGCCGTTGGAAAGTCATCCATGCTCCATCCAGTGGCCACAGCGATTTCGAATTTCTTCTTTGACTCTGCCATAAGGGCAGGAATGTCGTACTTGTCGGCAATCTGCCACATCTGGGCATCAAACACCATGGACGAAGTACCGTAGGTGTTGGTGTACTCGAATGAATAGACGAATCGTAGCATTGCCTCAACGATACTTGGGTCGAAATCTTTGATGTCGATCCTTCTCTCGGAACTCTCCTATAAACTATAAGCGGATGATCTTTCATCGACCGAAGGAGCCTGATGTACCTTCCAGTCGCCATTCAGCGCCTTGGCGAAGCACTTTGAATGGGCAGACAAGATGACCCGGTGAGCCTTGAACTCTTGGCCGTCGCAAGTAACGATAACGTCCGAGAGCGCATCACTGTTGTGGTATCTAAGCACAGGTCTGTCAGAATAAACGGGCTATGTATCAGGAGGTGGTCTTACTCTTTGAGAGATTTGAGGAAGTCTTCTACTCCCTGGGGCGCCATCGCAAGGCGAGGTAGAGTGCTTGCGGATATGGTAGATGGAGATACAGTCTTTTCAACTTCGACACTGGTGAGCTTCTTCTTCTTTTTCATGTCCAAAGAACTTAGCAAGCGATACGGACGTTCAGAAGAAGAAGATATGCCGTTATATAGGAAATGCGAACAGAAGTCTGAGGCGTGTTCCTTGCTGCCTTTAGGCTACCCGATCTACGGAGTGGTTGGCCTCCCGCATAATTTGTGGCCGGCCTCCTACAGCGGGCACGCTCAAGACTTCTCCTCAATAGGCCCGTTAGCCATAGAAGTCCCCGAATGTGTCTTACCATGGTCAAACACAATCTTCACCGCTCTATGCGTCGGCTTCATAGACCGAGGAGCCTTTTTGGAAGATTCATGCTTTGTGCGTACACCGGACATTGCAATTCGTATGCCGCTAGTCTTGATTCCTCGCACCCTTTTCAAGACTTTCGTTTAATTTTACCGTAGCTACAGGAACTTTATCCTTGAACAGATTCCCATCGCCTATCTTGAGCGTAATCCAGTATCCTCTCCTAGTGTTTTACGGGAATAGGCCGGTGCGAAGCATGCAGCGACCCGTTGGCCCTTTGTCCCGTTGATATCCTGCTTAGCTTTTGCTTGCTTTTTGCTGCTTCAACCACAAGCCTCTCTTGCTAGGTGTACAAACAGCCTCCCGAGAGAATGCCCTTGTGGCACCTAACAACGGAGTATTTTTAACGACTCTGTAGGGATTTGCAATCTATTTTGCCTGTGAAACAAGCACAGATCTGCATGGGAATAATATGTCGCGGCGTGGATGGGCCCACGATACTACCAGTAAATCCTGTCACTTGCGTTCGCCTAAGTACCTCTGTACTCAATTTATCCCGCTAGCATTTGACAAGGCCAAGCGGCAGATAAAGTTCAAGGATAAACGGGTGATGTCGAGTTCTGCGCCAGTTAAAACGAGCGGATCTCGGTCCGGAACCTTGTAAGCGAGCGCGTGGAAGCCGGGGTTTCATGGCGTGACAAGGCTTGGTCAGTTGATGACTCTTTCAAGATTCACAGGGTCCCGCGAGTTCTAGAACCACGGCTTCAACAGACACAATTGAACTGCCGTAAGGTGGATTATTTGACCCCTTGCTTGTGATAAAAGTAAGAGAAGTCATTTGATAGGTTCTTATATCAATATCCCATGTCTTGGTGATAACATACAATTTTTGATTGGCCTTGTTGACCATCCACCCGCTTAACCACCACCTGTAACACCAAAAACGCAATAACCCTGGGTGTCAACCTTCTCGAGACTTGCAACGGTGGTAGAATGATCAAAACAAACGAAAACAAAAAGCTAAAGAAAACATCTTTGAGCCGTAGGAAGACATTGAACAGAGAGCGAAAAGAACTAAGAGAATAAGGACTAAAACAACCAGGAGAAGAAAACACTTCGTAATCCACATCCCAGGTCTCCCACGAAAGCAACATTCTGCACAGCAGGGTATGCTTCTCACTTTATAGCGTTCGGTGTAGTGTTTGGTAAAGTCCAAGAACAATTGCTTGGAATGGAAACTTGTAGTAGGAGCGAGGGGTCAAGAGAACCAGAATGGAGAAGATCTACTATTCTGTTCATGGTATATTGAGATAGCCACAGTGAGTAATTCTTTCGCGCTGTGTCGTCTCCCTGTGCTGGGGAAGATGAATGCTGTTTAACAAAGGGCATGTTGAGCGGGGCATCTGCAGAGAGAGCTCCGCGAGTAGTAGAGATGGTATTTGTGGTCATCGTGCTGTTTAATAAATCCTGCATCTATTTCTGTGAGATTTCTAGGCCAAGCTTCATCGTATTTAAAAGAAATCGGTGAATGGATGCGGGCTAATACATAGGCCGATTGAAAGCTATTAGACAATTCACTCACGATTTAACAGGGGGATTTAGCGGCACCAGGCCTCCAGTTTGCGGTGTAGACCCTGCCTGCAGCACTAGCGCACACCACCAAGTCTAGGTATCGTGTCAGGCGTACGTCACAGGCACGCTAGGCACGGCAGGGTTCACCCGCCATGAAAATCAGGGTTCTTGGATCCCCGTTGAAAAGTCAGATCAACGTTCTGTAGGTATTCCTCTTCATCCCAAGAACCGAAAATCTCCAAAATTAATTTTCTGAAATCAATAATTTCAGATATTTTCTACCAAAAGTCTTTTATTATGGACGATCCCGCATATACATGGCCTGCCTGGAAGTTTGGTCTGAAGAGGGAAGATCTATCTAACAAGCTTCACGACCAGTACAACACTTATCTTGCGCCGATCCAAAGTCCCGAAGCCTTTTATCACGACATCTCTGAAATCGCTCATACCGCGCATTCTGCTGCCGAGTTTCATCACCTTGCCCAAGGTCGAAGGCAACAGCGACTCAACGAATTGAACGAGGCTCTCGAGTCTGCAAGTTTCGAGATTATTGGCAATCCGAGACTTATCGAGACGCCTCAGTGGGAGCATGCCATTCAACTCTTTCGTACCAACTCCCTCGACTCACTCGTTCAATACTTTGCCTCGTATCTCCCCCAAGAACATCGTTGGCACCCGTTGCATCAAGGCCCTGCTCTGTCAGGCGCTGGCGACAGTGCAGAATTAAGCAAAAGGCATACCTCTGATCCTACTGGGAAATTAAGTCAAGTAAGTACTGGGGCCTGTATTCTTGATGGTATCACGCTTGAAGTAGATGAACAGAAACGACAGGAGATGCACAACAACAATGCACGCCGCGAGGCGAGGCCCAGTTAAACATATGCTCTAGGAGTTTAGGGAAGTTGGCTTTGAAAGCACCCATTCAGCTGCACAGAGAAGAATCTCGTTCGATCGCCATACGGAGCCAAAGAGACAATTTCTCAAGTTCACTCCCAAGAGCCCGTCATACACAGTGGGTCTCAAACTTCAACCCGCAGTTGGGCACAACACCATATAAAATCAGGTTAAAGAGGGAAAAAGCTTAGTATAGAAAGTCCACGATGCCACTTTGTGGTCTTATATTCATATAGCGAATTAATAGAAGCTCTGGAATATAAAAAAAAATGCTCCCCTTTTGTGGATAGCGGGATCTCAATCCCGAATAAATGAAGTATATCTTTGGTGTCGCCAACATATCGGCATGGACCCTCAAAAGTTGTCCATCGTGCAAATTCACATGGTGTGTTGATCATTATTGCGACTCAATTCACATGCTGTGTTGAGCACATTTGTAAATTCACCTCGGCGTCAAGAAGTAAACATGAATTATCGGCAGAATTTGTCCCAACAAACTTGATTAGTGGAACTCAACAAAATCGAATAGTCAAAGCAGACTGGGATCCTCATTATCGCTTATATACTTATCGCCAGCAGCGTTGTTCATCTATCGAAAGCTCTATCCAGAAGCAACTGACCCTTGACAGAATTACACAATAAACACTGCCCGGATGTAATGGCGGAAACATCATTACGGGATTACATATTTATGCGCACGTCCATCTTCGTCTTGCACCTCATTGCGCCCCTCAGCATCATCGTCTCTCTCATCTTATTACTAGTCCCCCTCCCATTTCAGATTCCGAGGCTTCTCAAGGCATGGATTATTCTTGAAGCACTTTTCTATATCTTCGTATATCTTCCGCTTAACAAGCACCTTCAAAAACCCGCAAACCATCCCATTGCACCCTGTCGAGCTGATCGTCAAAAGCTGTTCCAACAATGTCACGACAATATTCCAGACGCGGGACAGTATCTAAGGAGGTGGTTTCGCGATGCACCAGATCATGAGATAAAGCGTGAGAATGTTAAGGAATTCTTCCGATGGGGCTTTTTTAACATGAAAGATTCTGATTCTACGTATGATGAGGAGCTAGAGGAGTATATCGAGCAACTGGAGGAGCTGCTCGGGAGAAAGTTGGAGCCTGGGAGGGGAGATGCTAAATGCCTGCGCATGACTCTTGACAAGGTCGAGATGCTTCATCGGAGTTTAACATGGTACCTGGTGAGTCTCTATAAACGTAACTGCATTGACTTGCACGTACCGCAGATGACTAACTTTAGCTCTCTCTATTCAGTGCATCTTTGTTGTCGACACGATAGCATCAGCTTATATGCTGTACCATTCCTTCAGCTTTCACCGAACATCGATCTCCCAATTCTTTACCACTTTTCCATTTCGGCCTCTAAGTCTACTTACGCCCTATAAGTCTCCCGCCAAGAGGCTTGCCTACTGGCACCGGCCACATACGTCCAAAACAAGGCTACCTATTCTCTTCATTCACGGCATCGGTGTGGGACTTTATCCATATGTGAACTTTCTGGCTGAACTCAAGGCGGCCGGTAGCGTAGATAGGGATGTTGGCATTATTGCTGTCGAGATTTTATCGGTGAGCTCTCGCATCACAAGCCCGGCTATGTTGAAAGAGGAAATGTGCGAGGAAATTCATCGCATATTGTCTTCCCACGGATGGGAAAATTGCGTCTTGGTCTCTCACTCGTAAGTGCCATGGTGCGATTTGAACTCAAGTTATTAATATTTCCCATGTGAAGATACGGTAGTGTTGTCGCCGCCCAGCTTCTTCGAGACCCCAAGATCTCCGCCAGCATCGGCCCCGTTATATTCATTGATCCGGTATCCTTCCTTTTACATCTGCCTGATGTAGCATATAACTTTGTACGTCTGTTGATAACCAAGCCTACTAGGCGACCACGCTGAACCTCTTTCTCCAGATATGTCGACGCCCAAGCGAGACTAAGGAACACTTACTGTCCTACTTTGGTTCGAAAGACATAGGTATCGCTCATACGCTCTTTAGGCGCTTCTTCTGGGCCGACAATCTACTGTGGAAGAAAGACCTACAAGATCGACCTACGGCCGTGGTTTTGGCCGGTAGAGACAGTATCATCGATGCGAAATTGATTCGGGCTTATCTTGTTGGCTCCAAAGGTTGGGCGCGATGTCCAGATAAAGAGTCAGAAGAAGTTGAAAGGGATAGCAAATTGGATGTGATCTGGTTCGAGGAATTGGATCATGGTCAGGTCTTTGATCATAAAACGACAAGGCTGCGTCTGGTTGAGACAGTTCGAGCATTTTGCAATGAGACTACAGGCCCTGAAATGGTGATGTAGGTTAGAACGAAGCGTCTGAACGGACCATTGCAAAGCGATTTGTTGTAAGGATGTGTGAAAGACTTTTCGCTAATTTGGGCATCTTGTATCACCAGCGATTAGCGCTTGTATATACCTGAGGTTACATTAAGCCGTTTGCTTCCGTGTTTGCACCGGTCTACCTTTGCTTGCTCAGTGTTTTATCGTCTTGAGCACGTGCATTTCAAGTCAAATCATTCATCACATTTCTTTTGTTTCCGTCGTACGTAAGTTAGCTTCCTATTACCCCATATACCCGTGTAGCACCGAAGGGAAGGCAAGAAAACGTAGGAGGTTTATCGTAAGCGAAAAAAACACTTCAGTCAGATCAAATTATTCTGTCATCCTGTGGGCATTGCATGCAAAGTCCCATGTTTGCTGATGCGTTGATGCCTTACGGATTGATTGGATCAGGGACTCCCGCAGCTGATGTTGATCCGCGGGCCGATGTGATTGGTAGATCACCTTGGTCATAGCGGGTATCCTGCCTCAGTGAATCGGCGCCACTTCCTTCCTCTGTCCAACGTTCTTGGCTTGTTTACCTCAAATTGCTTCGGACAACATTTGTTCCCTTCGTCTCACGTCATATTCTCTACTCATTCCTGCCTTTATTTCGACTTCTGTGTCCTTAGTCTTGACTCACCAGTCATCCTCCTGGTCGACCAGTTAAGATGACTCAGCCTGGACGAACTTCGCGATACAGAGCGCATGACACGTCCAGTGCAAACCCGAAACTAGAAACATTTCATCTCTTTCGATTCCTCCCATATGATCTGCGGCACTCAATTTATATGCTCGCAACCCCTCGACGGGTCGTTCGTGTGGAGGAAGGGCCAGTTAACCCAAAGGAGAGGCGCGCTTGGGTCGACCAAGACTATGAGAGCTATTTCGACTATGCTTTCGAAAAGTTCTATCAAGAGATGCTAGTCGATATTTCACTTCCACTGGCGAAGCTACACCCTGACCTCGCCGCCTTTGCGCACAACTGGCGACACAGAATTCCATGGGAATCATATAACCGTCAACACAAACAGACATGCTTAGAGGCGTACGGTTTCACCTCCAATCGGCCTGCCTACGAACCTTGGAAGCCGTCAGAGGAAACACCACGCATTCCCACGGACTTGCTCGTCGACTATCCTGAACTCGCGTTCGAATTAACGCGCAAGTCTGCTTTATACAGCGACGCCGAGATACCTGCGTTCTTGCATGTATGCTCAGAATCACGACAAGTACTGGTCAAGTGGGGTTACCGGCTCTTCTTCGCAACTCGAACAACAGGCCCAAGAACTTGGTTTCACCCCGGCCGAGATCGTCTCTACATCCCTCATACAATAGAAACCTTTCCGAGAACATATGACAGCGATTACGGATCTGGTCTTCCGGGGGAAGCTCGCACGCCATATCCATGTCCTGAGCCCGGTTTGACACTCTCAGGTTGCCACTGGGATATAGGGCAGTACCGCGTGGATGACTTGAAGCAAGTCGAGAACGTTATCCTCGAAAGCCCCTCCACAGGTAAGGATCAGGACAAATTGGTCACGGAGCTCCAGTCTCTTCTTCCACTGCTTTCGGGTCTCAACGAGCTGTTTCTTGAGGACTGGGGACTAGAAGAATTTTGGGATTGGTTCGATCCATTCCCTGGTTTTCACGCTGTGGAAGTCAAGATCCCAGCCAGCGCCGTGGCCTGCATTCCTGTTGAGGATATCGATGCTATAGGATATGCTTTCTGGGAACGCTCTCGACCAAACGACGACAACAGGCTCGGTCCATTATGCTACACCGGGTATCGTAACAGCGACTTCAACCAGTATCTGGAAAACCCATCTCGATCTCAAGCGTATCATGAGGCACACGCCGAATCAGTGAGGGCTCGGCTTCATGAATGGAGGTCCGAACTTACATCCCAAGCTCAGAAACCGCGAGTCCCGACAATTTGCCACGTCAATATCTGCCCCGAATCTTTTTCAGAGCCCTACATGGCCAACCGACACAGGTTTTGGAAAGCCATCACGTCTCTCCATGATATGCAAATTCAGGATCTGGACTTTCGACAAAAGTTCTCAATGCAGATGAGCGATTGTCCGCGGCCTTTCAGGATCAGCTGGCGGCAACTGGACTGGGACCACGACTGGCCAGACACAGTTGAGGTTGCACGGCTGACAGATGCGAATGGGATCGATTGGTACATGGAAGGCACGCTTCAGGCTTGGTATTTGAGGCGGTTTCCTATTCCGGAGCCGCAGTTTATTGAACTATAGCAAGCTCTAGGGGTCATCTGATGGCAATGCGGGAAAGAAAAGTCGAGGCCTTGATCCTGAATGATAGAAAGACCGAGGTGGCGATAGGTTTAGGATACGCTTAGGATACTTGCGTCATACATGGCCATGGAGTTGTCTTCTGATAAGCTTTTGTCCCTGCATTGAAACCCACAAAATAGCCGACTTGCTCTCATGCTGATCAGGGTCTCATCCAGCGATTACTCAGAACCAATCATGAGCTCCAGCCGTCCTCGAGCCATCGAACAGTAGGGGGTTGTGATATGGCGAAGCTTCTATTGGACGGCTATATAGCTGGTTAAATCTATATCTCGTCACCCTGTCAGGCTGGCGCGTAATCTCTGCGGCACGGTTCATCAGGTCGTACCTTTTAGGAACCCAGGGTCTAAGCTGATGTCACTGTGGCAATGCTATCGAACCGTTGTGTCTTGTGCTGAGGCTTCGAGTACTTGTGGGGGAAAAGATAATCGATATGACATCGCAAAGGCGAATTCTCACGGTCGAGGTAGGATTCTTGATGATATGGTTGTTTCTTTGATTGGAATCGATCACCACTCCATTATCTATATAACAATGTCTCCAGCCCGCTCAAGTCGAACATGAAATCAAGAACATAAACACAAAGCCTTGCATCTTTACAACATTACTTTCACAAATCCGCACTCGAATCATAACTACTGTCTCATATCACGAATATCATAACAACATGGCTCCCAAGTGAGTTTCCCACCTTCTATGAAGTGCATGCCAGTACTAACACACATTCAGCTCAAAGCGCCGCTTCTCCCTCAGTGCCCTCTCTCCCGCATCAAGGAGATACAACAAGGTCATGAGCGATAGACCCGACAACCGTCGATCTATCGACACTACAGCCACTACCTCCACAATGGGCGGCATGCCTGTCGTCGAAGTCGAGAGCCACCTTGTTGACCCGGTGTATCGCTGGACAACTGCCAATCGAGTTGGCTAGATCCGGGTAAAGCAAATTGTTTTCTGTTTGATGCGATAGCACGATGACACCAATGTACATTAGTCTGCAATTGAATCTGAACTGTCTTTTCTATGCCATTCTATGTTTACTGGATGATGTTCAAGTCAGATCACTTGAAAGCGGGCTCCGGTTCTGAGCCGTAAGGAATAATCCTGACCATATGTCTCCTCTCATTATCTCGAAAATCAGGCACAGCAGAATGTGCTGTTCCTCGTTGATCCCAAACCACAACCGTACCCTTCTCCCACTTAATTCTGCAACTGAAGTCCATGCTCCGAATGTGATTCTTCAAAAACGACAGCAAGTGGTCAGACTCTTCCGGTAGAAAGCCCTCAACCTGGCGAGCAATCGTGGGGTTGACAAATAATGCTGGTTTGCCAGTGACAGGATGTTTAATGACGAGGGGATGCGTCGCGTTGATCGCCTCTGCCAGAGCACGTTCTTGACCAACTCGTCGTACCTCACCCTCGGAGGCTGATGTGTGATGAAGCTTGAGACCGTGAAGAGTTTCTCTAAATGCAGGTGAGAGAGCTTCGTAGGCTGCTGTAAGCGATGTAAAAGCAGTGTCGCCACCGCCTGATTCGGGGATCTCGAGAACCCAGAAGAAAGTGGTGGACGGTACATTTGGTGTAAATGTTTGGTCGATGTGCCAGAGGTCATATGTCGTTCGAGGACCTAGGAGCTTTCTCAAGTTACCGCTACAATTCATCAATACACTTACTACCATGGAAGTTATTTCGTGAAGATACTCACCTCTTCTCATCGGCGTAGACAACATGAAACTCTGGCCCAGTACCTTTCGGATATCCCATCGTAGGATGCTGATGAAGTGGCCCATAATGCCTAACAATCTCCCTCTGTCTATCAAACCCAATATCTGCAAAATCCTGGTCCCTCTACAAAAGTCAGCACCTTCAATCTCAATCATAAGATAAACTCACAAAAACTACAACACCTCGTTCAGCAGCCAGCAAAGCCAACTCATCAAGCCCCTCCCTCCCCAACGCACTAATCTGCACACCCCGGACTTCAGTGCCAATACGTGGGGTAATATCAACCGCCGTAGCGCCCTTTAGCAGATTCGCTTTGGCGGGATCAGCCCGAAGCCCTGGCTCTTCCGCTTCAAAAAGCGGCACAGCTACCGGTGCATTGTAGCCGTCCGAGCGGGTGGGAAGATAAGCGGGATACAATGGTTCAGACGACATTTTTTTACTTTGTTAGCGATTGAATTGGGATGTGTAGCCTGCGTCTTAGATATCTCCGCCTTCGGATGGTGCAACCCGAATTTGTCGGGGGTTGTCCGACGGTTTTAGCTAGAAGAGGAGATTATGGACTCGTTATTTGCAGGGCTGAAGGCGTAAGCCGGGTGACTGTACCCGCTCTGTAGACCGAGCCAATTGTAACTGTTGCCATTCAAGATAAGCAGTGGGGTAATCTCATGGTGTTTCTGCTAAATCGGACCCTTGATCACGACAAACACGGTAGTTTAACTGTTCGGTTCCGACCTTGGTATCACTGACTCGCGATCTTGCGATATTTATAGTCTAAGCTCGTCATGGCTGGCCTTCTTCACTGACAGAACGATACTTGCCGAGGATCTAGAACGTCTCTAGCCTAGAGTCAAAAGTGGCGGGCGGGAATTTTTTTTAGATATTCTAGAGGACCCCAAGTGTCGATCATTTCTCAACTCCTCTTTTTACTTTTCAGCGGTCTTTGAAGCAGCAAAGATGTCGACCCCAGCTAATGATTCTGCCTCTGAGGAGAGGCAGAATGTCGCGTATGTTGAGTCGACGTCGTGGTTGGCGAAAGTTCATCCTTATTTTAAGAATCCAGCTCATGTTTTGGTCCTCAAGCTTGATTGCTTGTTGCTGGTCTGGGCTTTTATTGCCGGCCTTTTCAAGGTACTTATCCACGCTTTTCTGCCGACTGAAAGATGTTGATGACTTTACAGGATATGGATCAATCTGCGACGACAGCTGCATATGTCTCAGGAATGAAAGAAGATCTCAAACTATACGGCAATGAATTAGTAGAGTTCACGACATATTTCTCCATCGGTTACGCTCTCTTTATCGTCCCATCACAACTCATCCAAACTCGTGTTCGCCCATCTCTCTTCCTACCACTATGCGAAATCATCTGGGGTTTATTCACGCTCTTCACCTACAGGGCTCCAAATGCAAAAACCGTTTTTGCACTGAGATTCTTCCTCGGAGTTTTTGAGTCCACGTCATGGCCTGGTATCGTGAACTTGATCTTCAATTGGTATGTTCACTAATCACATCTTCGTGCTTCGTGGGTGGCTAATTAGCCTCTAGGTACCGTCCCGAGGAGTTGGGAAAGCGACTGGCGATCTTTGGCGTCAGTGGCGTCGCGGGAAACATGTTTCTCGGCATCGTTCAAGCCGCCCTCTACCGAAACCTCAACGGCGTGTCTGGTCTTGCTGGTTGGCAATGGCTCTTCATCATCAGCGGTATAATGACTATTTTCTGGGGTCTCGTCGGTCTTGTCATCATTCCAGACTCACCTGCTATCACTCGAGCTCTTTGGCTCTCGGAATCCGAGATAGAGCTGTGTCGACTTCGAATGAGTGACAGCGGCGTCAAAACCTCCAGAATCATCCCCTTCAAGACTCTAGTTCAAAAGATGAAACTCCTCGTCCTTAGTCCACTATCTTATCTGTTTCTTGCAGGTTATCTACAGTTCGCCTGGAGCCAGCGCGCAAATGCCTACTTTCTCCTCTTTCTCAAAGGTCTCCAGAACGCTGACGGAACACCCCGCTACTCAATCTATACCGTCAACCTTATCCCACTTGGTGGCTACGCTATTAGCATAGTCTGCAACATTGGCCTCAATGCCCTGAGTGATTGGAAGGCCTGGCGCTGGCAAGTCAGCGTTGGCGCCGCCACTTTACAGCTCGTTGCAACCTCGGTCCTCTCCGGGTGGCCTGATTCGTGGAAGACCATTATGGCTTTCTACTTTCTCACTTTTGCTACGGCTGCTTGGGGCTATGCTCTCCTCGCATGGTTGGCGGAGATCTTGAGGAAAGAACCTGAAGTGAGATCGATCTTGGTGGCTATTGCTGTTACGCTCGTTTATGCTGGACATGCTTCTATCCCCCTTCGTGCTTGGCGAGTTAGTGATTCACCTAGATATCCGGTTGGGTTCCCGCTGGCTGCTGCGTTTAGTGTGGGGAGTATTGTGGCTATTATGGGAATGTGGTTCTACATACGGAAATATCCTGATATTGTTACATGGGGACTGGATCCTGAAGGTGCACAGGTGCATGATGAGGAGGAGACTATTCCAAGGGATGATGACCAGAAGACACCCGTGGAGAGAAGTGATCGAGTTTAACTTTTATAAGATGACTATAAGACTGATACAAATTTAAGTTTTGCTCTAAGTGACGACTAAGGTACATGTCACAGGAATGTACCCTCCCTATCAGGCCGTGTTATGCGTAGCCTCAAATGTTATTAAATCACCATCTGAATCATGGAGACGAGAACATCCGGCAGACAATGCTTGTCAAAGCTCGGGCTCTTGTCCACTCTCTTCAAACACCCCGCGAGATCACGGTACAGCATACATGGGCTGACGTACATTGAGTTCACCATTGATCAATCCTACAATCTGACGATTATAAGCCTGGTCTAAATGCAGTGTTCATTACTGGAGTTGACATAGGACTCTGGAAGCTCATGGTAAAGAATGGTGCTGATAAGGCTCAAAAGGTGGAAGACCTCGCGAGATCTCCAGGCATGGATCTCATTCCCTTAAGTAAAGGCTATGAGTACTGACATCACACAGTGGGAGGCTACAGACAAGGTCGATTACCCTGGATACATCCCTCGCTCTACCCTGTTGAGGAGAGCCTTTTTCCTGGATCAGAAGAATCACATGACGTCCCTCTACTGGTCGACGTTGCCGGAGGTCTTGGTCATGATATCCACGAGTTCAAGAAGTCTTACCCTAACCACCCAGGAGTGAGTCCAGCATTGACCACAAAGAAAGCCACCACTAACAAAATACTCAGGAAACTGATCCTTCAGAATCTTCCAGTCGTGATCAGTGACGTGAAGGACATTGATCCCTTGATAGAGCTAATGCCGCATGATTTTCTGACCGAGCAACCCGAGAAAGGCGCAAGAGCTTACTTCATGCACTCGATCCTCCACGACTGGCCAGATGATGTATGCCACAAGATCCTGGCTCGTCTTTCAGAAGCCATGAAGCCTGGTTATAGCAAACTTCTATCTTCGAGTGTGTCATACCACGAACGAGGGCGTACTTGGAGGTTACAGCTGGTGATATCCTCATGATGACACAGCTTTCGGCTCTGGAGCGCACAGAGGATAATTGGTACCAGCTAATCGAGGGAAGCGGACTGAATCTCAAGATCGTCAAGTTCTGGAAGTGTGGAGTTGCTAGTGTTGAGAATCTTATTGAGTGTGAACTGGTATAGACATCAAGCAGCAAGAAGTGTTATAAAAACACTATATTCACCTGAATTCTACCTAAATATGTATAGCTATAGCTCTGTCGTCTTACTTAAGATGGCTTTGCGCAAGTGAAGATCGATCCCTTATCCTTGCAGCTTAGCAACCAGCTTATCTCCTAAAGCCTTTATGCTCTTAGAGAAGTCAGCACGGTTTGAAGCCTTCCAATTAGCACCAGTCTTTCCAGGAACAGCCTCGTCACCCTTAAAGGCAATGTATAGAACATCCTTCTCGCCATGTCCATTGTCTCCATTGAGGCCCTGGTTAGGAAAGCAGAGTTCAGCAAGAGAAATTGAAGCCTCGCCGGTGGAGGTCCCTCCGTTGGTATCTCCCCAGATGCCGTAGTGCTATATAGTGTTAGCAGGGAATTTGTATCATCCATTATGGGCCACTCACCACTTGACCATTGCAAACAACTGCCATGACACTCAGTGGCTTGATTCCATGCTGTGCAGGGTCGAAAGATGGTGATGCTCCATCGTTGCCGAAAACCACGTAGGGATGAACATTAGCATCCAAGTCTGGGATGCCGTACTTATTGACTGTGTCCTTGAACGCAGTCTCGCCCTGTCCGGATGGATCGTTCGAGCAAGCACCGGCTGGATTATTCGCTCCATCACAGTCAATGTCCATATTGTCGTAGTTTCCGTTAGAGCCCTTGAGGTATATAGCTCCTGAGAGATCGCCGCAGTATCTAGCGCCCTCGGGGAACTTGTCAGAAAGTCGGTTGGAACATGAGCCAGCCTGCTATCATTAGTGTCATACTTATGAGGGACAGGGCAGGACTTACCTTGTGGTTATCGTAAATCGATTTCAGATTTTGGGGGAGCTGGTAAGCACGAGCTGCTGTGCCCAGCGCCAGGGTGGTGAGAAGCGAATAAGAATGCATGGTTGTCTCTAGGTATATCACGATAGAATCACTGACTTAATAGAGTTGAGAGCTTGTTCTGCGTAGTATTGAAAGAGGATGACTGAAGCTTTTGTATCTGATGTTCTCATTCATTATTAGTCTAGTCTCATTTATGATTCAACAAATATGAAGTACACTCTGCCCCAGTCTCAAGTTCTCCATATGTTATTCTAATCGACAGGTCTCGGGTCTGTCCCAGATGCCGAACTCCTGAAGTGCTTTGACTTACGAAGTACTGACTCCTTAACCTTGATAGGAGAGTCAAAACATGCCCCTAGGGTTCCTTGGTAACACTACGGAAATAGACAAGGGTTAAATTCCCTAGGACGCTGATTTGTAAATCCGTACTTTCAGCTTGCTTCATTCGGCTTGCATGTGAATGGTATTGCCTTATATAACCACTTTGCTTTGACCGGCACGAATTCCTCATAAAAGGGGAAGTACCTAGCATAGCTACAAGCGAATTAGATCTCATCGTTGAGGTCACCCCCTCAACGATCATTCAAGTAATAGGCCATAGCAATTTGCACCTTAATGAAGGCCTCCTATTGTACTCGCTTGCATCATGAAACAATGGCCAAGTCCTTTAAAAATTTATTGATGGAAGGCCCGATAAGCCTTAGTGGTGATTGTGGGAGTGCAAAGATCCTTAGGTTCGAAGTCGAGCCTTCAATCTTCGGTAGTTGATCCTTCAACTAAAGTTCCAGGTTCTTCTCCCACCTTAGCTCATCCGACACCAAGTGCCGCTAGGGCGGTCATCCTCCCTCGGCATTAGCTTCACTCTATGTGTCTCAGCTACTTCAACGTAAGCTATCCGAGAAATTAAAAGCTATAAATCTAAATCTAAACCAAGGCAGCCAAATGAGTGGTAAGAAAACAATATTCTTGCTTCCACCAACCTGGACTTGAAACTCTCCCAATAAGCATCAAAAAGATCTTTTATTCTAATAAAGCAACTAAAGATATGTGGGTAGAGATCAAAACGTGCCAGGAATTCCAAAAACTTCATCCCGACTTGATCTTAGCCGTAACATTACGAGTGGGCCGCTGACTCGTCTAGGCAATTCAAAATACCCCTATATTTCTTCTTAGGGCTGAGAAGAAAGTGTAGGGCTAGGCAGCTGTACCGTAGGACCATTCTCTCGGCATGTCCCGACTTGGCAATCCGTATGCTTATACGGTTTCACTATTCAGAGGTAGACTACGGAGTACCTAGGCGGGTAACAAAGTCAGTATGAAGAAATCCGGAGAGACCGGCTCTGATGCAATGTCGGCCTCCACTCGGCAATCTATATGCGGGATGATGATCGTTGGGGTATGGTCGTTGCTCAAAGAGGAAGTTCCATTGTCTCTCCACACAATAGTTCTCCTGGGATCGGCCGCCCAGCCTGATCATCAAGGTTGCGCTCGACGGCATCAATAGGGAATTCGTAACGTAGCATATTCTTTGCAGTTAATAACCAATGACTGGCCGGTTTTAATGCCGAAACTACTGAAATCCTCCTGTTTCTTAGTTCGGTCTGGGGTGAAGCTAGCCCAATCGAGTATCTCATATCCATACTCAAGCACGTTTCGAAACGTGGATCGAAATTCGAAGGGATGAACTAGTGTGAGGAATATGGAGCATGCCATAGATATTAAACCCAGTAGTTCATAGCGGAAAGGGAAATCCGCATCCAGTCGTTGTAAATCTGTTCATCCTTGAGGTATCATGCGTGTATGAAGTCTCACCACAGGTTGAAATGCCCGCTTACTCAATGGCCTTGACCTTCTGCAATGGCACGATCAGGGGTAATTTGATGCAGCTTAACGGGCCGAATAAGCTCGATATCCTGATCAGCTGGCCTTATGCAGTAAGTCGAGGGAAAGAAATGGCGAGAAAGCGGATGGAGACAAATAAGCGGAGTCTGGAATGATCGGCATCATGTGCGGCTGAGATGAATAGGCTATATTCGAAAGATATTTCTCGTACTATATAATCATTGTGAGGGTCTAGTGATACTGGCACTTACCTCACCATCTTCACACGATCTCTGAACAAGATGCATTACTCTACCCTTCTTCCCTTGATTCTCGCTGGCTCAGCCTCAGCATGGCTTCCCCATGAGCGCGACCTAGCTGCCTTCAACCAGACTGCTCGCCACGAACAGCTCGGGAAACGCTTCAAGCCAAACTTGCCCAGCGGTGTAACCAAGATCCGCGGAGTCAACTTTGGAGGCAAGTTTTCAATATCCCTCTCATGGCGAATCTACTAACAACTGTAGGCTGGCTTGTCTGCGAACCCTGGATGCAGCGAGATGAATGGGCAAATGTCCTCAAGTGCGGCGACTCTGCATCCGAGTTCGACTGCATGCGCGATCACTATCTAGGATCAAACCGCGAAACTGGCAACAGTCGCTTTGAGCAGCATTGGAAGAACTGGATCAACCCCGCAACTGTGCAGTCAGTCCATGACGTAGGACTCAACACCATCCGAATTCCCATTGGATACTGGTCCTATACTGATATCGTCGACAAAGCAAGCGAGCCTTTCGCTGATGGCGACCGCATGCTGCCTTACCTCGATGCTGTGGTCCAAAAGGCTGCTGATCTTGGTATCTATGTCATTATTGATCTTCACGGTGCTCCGGGTGGTCAGCAGGAAGATGTCTTCACTGGCCAGAACAACAAACCAGCTGGTTTCTTTAACGACTATAATTTTGGTCGTGCGCAGAAGTGGCTTGCTTGGATGACGAACCGCATTCACACCAACTCTGCCTACTCAACCGTTGGCGTGATCGAGGTCCTCAACGAGCCTGTGTCTCGCCATGATGCGAATAACCGCTATCCTGCTCCCGGCGAGGAGCCAGGCTTGATTCAAAAGTACTATCCCGCCGCCCTCAAAGCCGTTCGCGACACCGAAGCTTCTCTCAAAGTCCCTGACAACAAGAAGCTTCACGTCCAGTTCATGTCCAGCAAATGGGACTCCGGAAACCCCCGCTCCGTATCCTCCGTAGCCAACGATCCCTACACTGCTTTCGATGACCACAACTACATTGGTTTTGCTCTGGGCAACAACAATGGCGATCAGTACCAGCTCATGCACAGCGCTTGCACTGACTCTCGCCTTGTTAGCGGCCAAGACTTTACTTTCACTGGTGAATGGAGTATGACTTCCAACGCTGATTGGCATGATAAGGCTTTCTTCAACAAGTTCTTTACGGCTCAGCAGCAGCTGTATGAGAAGCCTGGTATGGCTGGGTGGATTTACTGGACTTGGAAGACGGAGACGAATGACCCGAGATGGACGTATTCTTATGCGACGTATCTGAATTACATTCCCACTGATGCTGCTGGTCTAGAGAAGAATGTCTACCAAGATGTTTGTGCTGGTTATCGATAGATTCAGCTTGTCGTTTCTTGTCGAGAATCAGGGGCATGAGCAAGGCTCTTAGCACTAGTCTAGCTAGTCTAAAGGTTTACTCAGTCCATTATAGTTTAAGAAAAGATCTTCTATGCTTCTCAACCTCCTCTTGACACGCTATCACACGCTGTCCCAAGAACATCTCGTGTCTTTTCATATTGATTATTCATGGTTCGATCAATCAAATGGTCGCTTTTGGGATGATGAAGATATTCTCTATCTACTCGCCCTTGAGAAGTATGTGCATCCATTCTTGGTCGTTTCATCATACTCGTCCACTGAGCCTCAACTCTGGCTCTAAAGACCTCCAGCCCCTTCTTGCTAGCCTCCCTAGCATCCATCCTCTCAAAACATCTGACAACATTCTTCCTCCCGGGATGAAGTATCCACGGCGCCATACCCGAAGTCTTTCCCTTCATCAGACTATAGAAGTGAATATCCGCCGCCGAAAACCTCTCGCCGCAAATGTATTTCTTTCCCTCCAACTGCTCATCCAACAAGTTCAAGTACTGTTGAATAGTAGCCTTCTGTGCCAATCTCGCTTCGGGGATAGGAATTCGATGTCCTATGTAAAGGTCTGCAGTTCCTGGATCATTGCGAACCCAAAATATAACTGGTTGTGCGATGCCAAGGTCCATTCGTCTAAGCCACATGCGCGTTTCGGCAAGTTCGATGGGTGTTTCGCCGAGGAGTGATTTGCCGCGTTGAGCAATCTCATCGAAATACTCGCACGTAGCAGTGACTTCATTTAGGGCAAAGCCATTATCGAGAGCGAGAGCGGAAACCTCGCCGCGTGGGTTGATCTTGCGGTATTCAAGGCCTCTAATCTCCATGTTCATGACGTCGATGGTCTCAATGTCAAGGCTGATGCCACCTCTTTCGAGTACGAAGAAACGAACAATCATTGGGTTGGATGCTGGGGCGTCAAAGAGCTTCATTTCTGCTCGCTCGTGTATGAGCTAAATATTGTAATTTGAATGATTTTGATGGTGAAAAAACAAGATTGGAGGCTGGACTTCTGTCAGCAGTGACGTTTTATAAATCACCAAGTTAAATAGAGTTTTGGCCCCCTAGATCTCATGTAAGCCCGAGTACCCATCCAACGTTATTCATGTAGACACTCCAGGACAGAAATACCCCTACCGTATCAACATGATGGCTCGCACAGGCCTAGCTATGGTTTCAAATGTCAGCGCGAGGTGACGATCGCCAACCCTTCGCAGCATCGTATATACTGAACAGTAGCGTAAACCCTCCACCTGCCAACGCAACAATCTGATCCAAATCCGTCAAGGAGACATTACTTTTGGGCATAAATCTTATCATACGAGTTTGATATCCAAGCATGCCCATAGCAAAGGCCGTTGTATTGCCAACAAATCCATATTTAACAAATGAAATGACACTGGCGATAAGAACTGCCGCGAAGATATTCGACCATTTCTCAAACCCGCTGCGCCTCTCTTTAGGCTTCTCTTGGTCTTCACTGCTTGAAGGCTTTGCTCTGCGATACACGGTGACAACAACTGTTCGGATTATGGATACACCAGTCATGATAGCCATGATCCCCGATATGAAGCCCAGTGCTATAACAAAGTTGAATAGAAATGGCCGAGCAAACGTACTTCTTGAGACAGGAAGATCATGATAAGTAAAGAAGATAACCAACTGCGGCGAAAAGCATAAAAGCGTCGATAGAGTAACACAACCCACCCTCTTCCACTGATATCTTCTCGACGCAGCGTCTATGCAGAAAAATAGCCAGCACAACGTAGACCTCGCATATAGCAAGCGGGGCCTCAAGGGCAGCGACGAGCTGAATGTCTTCAGGTGAATCGCTCAGCAGCAACCGTGGACGGTCAGGTCGGTCATATTTGGCAAGTTGGTAGAGTGCATCTGCAGCTGCGACCACAGGCAGTGTAAGCGCGGCGATTGTGTCGTTTGTGATCGAGTCCAAGCGTTTTGTGTCTGGGTTGATGGTCCAGCTTGTGAAGACGGAGGCTACGATGATGAGCCAGCTCCAAAAGGTGCCGGGGCCGTAGAGAGAGGATACGAGGGCCCAGCGGTTGAGATTTTCCGTTGTATTTGACATTTATCACAGTTTTTGGTCAATTTGTGGGTTTGAGTCGGTTTTTGTTAGTCTGAAGTGGTTATGAAGAGCTGATTATGCCTTGGGTAGAGGAAAACGCCTTGGCGCTAAAGCTGAGTTGGACAAGGCAATGTTGAAGAAGCCAATGAGATTGACGGTAGGTAAAGCTGAAAGATATACGCAAAGGCGTATTGCTTATCTGATGAGCAATGAGACCTTGGTCTTCTCAAGTACTTGAACTGTAATACTCTTTAAAATGCTATACTTTAACATCAGTTGACTGCTGGCTGTGAGTACCCTATACGTGTGAGGTTGTAGGAGAAATATTCAGCCTTGGATGCACAAAAGATACAAAATTAATAATTAAGTATAATTATGAAATCTATCTTATAGAACTTGGGAGTTTTGTCTGGTCTGGTTTTATTTATATGGCTATACTTCTTTCCCAAAGGTTGTTAATTCTTCCTCAAAAGATCAACTTCTTTAACACTCGCCAAGCTAACCAGACCATCTCTGTAATAGTACATTCTTACTCAACGTTATTATTAGATTGAAGTCACCTTTCTATTCATCAAAATTTGATTGCCATAGTAGTACGTTATACCTCCCAAATACCTGCTGTAAACTCAGATCAAGTCCATCAGGTGAGCAGAGATCTGTCCAGCCCCCGACGACCCTTCATCGCCAAGCTCAAGCCACCACAAAAGTGTCGGATCCAGAACTAACCCCGACTCCGCTAATCCAACAATGATGTCACACCTCAAGGATCAATCCAAATGGTCAAGATTTCAGTGCTCAATTGCTGGGGAATTATCATCCAATAACATCTATGTAGACCAACGAAAACATATCCCAAAAAAAAATAGCTACGCAAAATGTCATTCATGTGAGTACAACCGCCCTTTCATTCTTTCTTTTTCCCCCCTTTCTTTAAATATAGCCAATTGCTTACCAAGGCTTGACCTTGAGCATGCTACCCTCCTCAGCCAGAGCCTTGTGCATGTCGAAGGCGTTGAAGAGAAGGTGGGGCTCGTGTCCCATACCCTTCTTCAGACCCTCCGACTCAGCCTTGTCGAAGTAGTGGCTCAGGATGGGCTGGTACTTGGGGTGCGCGCACTTGTTGATGATGACGCGGGCGCGCTCACGGGGTGAGAGACCGCGAACGTCAGCGAGGCCTTGCTCGGTGACAATGACGTCGAGATCGTGCTCGGTCTGGTCGACGTGTGTCACCATGGGGACGATGCAAGACACACCGTGGGGATCAGTCTTGGAGGGTCGGCTGGATGGTGTGTGCATGATGGAGTACTTGGAGTTGCGGAGGAAATCGGCTGAACCGCCGAGACCGTTGAGCATGCGTGTTCCGCTAACGCAGGTGGAGTTGGCGTGGGCGAAGATGTCGACCTCGACGGGGGTGTTCATGCCAATGACACCGAGACGCTTGATGATTTCGGGAGCGTTGGAGACAGCCTGGCTTCGGAGGAGGATCTTGTCGGCGTAGGCATCCCAGTTATCGTAGAAGCGCTTGAAACCATCGGGCGAGAAGCGAATTGATGTGGCAGTAGCGTAGTCGAGCTTTCCAGAGTCGAAGAGATCGAGGAAAGTATCCTGGATGACCTCTGTCCAGACCTTGAGGTTCTTGAACTTGGATTCGTTAAGACCGCCGACAATAGCATTGGCGACGTTGCCGATACCGGACTGGAGAGGCAGAAGGTTAGCGGGCATGCGGCCCTGGGCAACCTCGTGCTCGAAGAACTCAATCAGGTGGCCGGCGATCTGGCGAGAAGACTCGTCGGCATCGGCGTTGGGGCCGGTGGCATCCCAGTAATCGGACTCGACGATAGCGACGACCTTGGAGGGGTCGACCTTGACTGAGGGGGAACCAATGCGGTCCTCGACAGCGGTGATGTTGTAGGGAGTGCGGTGGGGAGGAACGTCGGTGAAGGTAATGTCGTGAAGACCCTTGAAAGAGGGGATGGCGGTGTTGACCTCGATGATGATCTACCAGGCGCAATTGTCAGTAACTAGAAGTTGGCGATGCGGGCTCAAGCTTGGCGGTGACGTACCTTGTCAGCCATCTGGATCAACTCGGGAGTAGCACCAACAGAGGCACCGGGAACAAAGCTGCCATCCTCGAGAATGTCTGTCGCTTCCACGACGGTGACATCAAGGTTGCTGTTTGATCGATCCTTGGTGTAGAAGCCCTAGAGTCAAAATTGTCAGCCGATTGTCTTATCGGAGCCGCAATAGCTCGGTGGGAGATTAAAGCGAGGCCGAATGGTGGGGCCGCAATCAACAAATTTCCATTCTGCGCTTTTGCGGTTACGTACATAGACGAGATCAGAGGGGAACATGGACAAATGCTTGTCGAAAAAGTTGATTCGTCCAGAGTTGATTCCCTTGGCGATGTCCTTGCCGACCTGGTGAGGGGTTCGTCGGTTGATCATGTCGAGAGCAGCCCATCGGTTCTCCGTCTCGGAACCGGCCGAGGCACCGACGAACAGGGAGTACTTCATCTTGCTCTGGAGGTTGTTCTGCTCGACGTAGTCGGCCATAGCGGTGGGAACCTTCCTGTTGCGATTGTCAGTTGCATTGTTTGCGCCAAGCTCGGGTAATGACGATAATAGCCGGTGCGGAGTCTGAAACTCGACACTCGAAGTAATTATAGAGTAATCAATTTTGCAGGAGAGGGTAGTTCACGTACTTGGGGTATCCGACAGCTGTAAAGCCAGACCAGCCGATATAAGAGCCATTGGGAAAGTGGTGCATCAGATCCTCAGGTCGCGCAAGCTTCTTGAGCATAGCGGGATTGCGAACGCGCGCCTTGAGGGCGGCAGAAGCAACAGGTGAAGCCATGATGATCTGAAAGCAGAATATACCAAAAAAGAGAAGAAGGAGGGGAGATTATTCCGTTCAGAGAGGAAGAGTGAAAAAAGAGGAGGAGGAGGAAAGGATAAATAAGAGGGAAGAAAGAGAAGACAGGACAGCTCCAGCCTTGGTTAGTGGAGGTCACTCAATTGGCTTGGTGACGGTGACAAGGGGTGGATCACCGAAACCCACTGAGTCTTCAGAGCGGGGATGCATCCCTTTCAGTGGTTGGCCAGTCGGTTATAGTGGACAGCTTCAGCGTGTCCTTTCTCCAAATTTGCATTCAGGTACCGTTGTGCCTTTTGGTTCAGCAAAGAGGTACAACGCGGAGACAAGGGAAGTTCTGCCAAGCACCGGATTTACAATTCCGTTATATCATAGGGAGAAACAGTGTAACCTACGTAGAGAGAATAACTGGCTGATGGAGTTGATCTCCAGATCTACCGACGTTGCCGAGAGGAGAGTGCATCGGTCATGACACTATTAGGCAATAGGTGCGTGTGGCCTGATTCTCCTACACATCCTGAAGTTTGTATCTTGTGGCCTCACAACTGCTCACCTAGACTTTCTTGATCTGGCGATATCTCTATTAACCTCCATTATGCGAAATACTTCTCCGGTGAGCCTCTCAACTGAAATTGTACACCGGCTCTTCCGCCGCCGTCGAGGATCCGAGTCCGTACTGTGGATACCCGCCATCTTCTCCAACTCCGAAACCCCATGCGCCCCATCTTCCGCCCGGCCGAGATGAGCACAGACCACAATCGGCATCACTCGGTTATCAGCCTCCAAAAACAGACAAACACACTCAGATCGCAAGCCATGGAACTTCTAGAACAGCCTGTAATCGAGACAGCGCTTCTTTTTCATCCGGGGTCTAGCGTCTCGGTGCCGTTTTGACTTACCCCGGAAATTTTGGTCGGTAAACCATTCTCGAATCACCGTGCTTGAATATACCCTTAGGTTCGTCGGGACAAGGGTAAGATCTGGGGTAAAAGTATGGAGTGCGCATTCGGTGACAGGTTCAACATTGGACTGTACGGTAAATTCCAAGAATTGACTCGCCAATGGAAACACTTGCGCAAATTTAGTGTCTTAATATGTGTCGAACTTGCTCTTCGCCACCCTTGCATGGGTAGCGATTATCTCTCACCTCAATTGAATGCCCGGAGGCTTTATACCAAGGCCAGGGGAGGAAAGAAAACTCAGGATCTTGATCCTAGGTGACAAAAAGACTTAGGTAACTTAACTTAAGTTTAGACCAAGTTGAGTATAGACTTAGGATACTCTCTACCAAATTTATTTTAACACCCTATACCAAGGTCTGGTATTTTTCTTGCTCCCTGATGCAAGGCCACACAGTCAAGTCTCTATTTCAGTACAGATTTAATAGACCTTTGGACTTGCTTCAAGTTCACAATGTTGACTTCCGTGGACCTAGCAAGTGCGATCCAGGCACGATGGTTCCTCATGCTACCCCTCTCAGCCAGACAAGCATTCAGTTCAACCATCATCATCACGGCCATCATCAACCATTACTCCGCCATATCTATCTTCTACAAGGAAACCCCATACGCACATTCCAACAACATCATCAGATATGGCTTCTCCAGACTGGCGAGTCGATGTGAACTAGGAACGGAACATGCGACGCGTCCTCGGCCCCCTATCCCACAGCGGTTGGCTCAATATGTCAATGATGATAGGCTGGTGCTTACATCGTTACGAGACCGAAAGTTCTGTTCCGTTACAAAAGCATTGGAATGCTGTGGACGAGGAAAGGCTTGCGAGGCTACAAGTCTGGGGACTACCATCGTTTGCCCTTTCAGTTCTACTGGGCGTGCCGTTCAAAGAGAGTCGACACGTGGATTTCAGAGCGGATCACCGATGGAGGGAGGATGAACGGAGGATATTGGGAATGATACATGGGCTGGGGGGTGTGCAAGGCTTTGGATGTGAGCAGCAATGGGGCCCATCCCAAGCAGAGGCAATCCACAGTGTTGGAAGTAATAACGGGGCTCTGTATAGGGGTACTGAGGCTCCGTATAGATTACAGGAGAACGTATCAGGGCCCTTGGGGATGACAAACGTATCGGGAGGAAATGAAGAAGAAGACTTTGAGCCTGCGTATCAGGGTAGTCCTCCCCAGGAGGAGAGATCCAAGCGGCCTGATAACGGCAGAAAGAGGCCACGCGATACAGAGGAGATAGATGGGTTAGGAGGCTTCGACAACTTTGGGTATAGGGAACGAAGTAAGCGTATCTGAGAGGGATCCAGCAGTACTGATAACAGCACCAAGGAGATGGAGAAGGTGACAAAGGAGATGCAAGCCAGATACTTGGAATCCTTGAACACAGTGATTTAGACTCTGAGGTTTCGGTGACATCAGAGCCGTCTCTGGAGGGATAGTTGGAAGCAAGTTGCTTGAAGTCAAAGAAACAGTCTAATTGTCTATTTTTGCCTTTCCGGCATCCCATTAGTCTAGAGCTCTGTCTTTCTATCCCACTGTATTAAGCCATAGGCCACCACGTTCGTCCAATCCCTTTCTCAATCCTTTTGCAGTGCATGCGCGGCTCGCTCACATTTCCGGAGAGGGAGAGAGCTCTTTCTGACGTTCCTCAAGATTTGCGCGAGCCTCCTGCGGTGTCACACGAATATAATTCCACTCATCACGAAGAGCCGCTCCGAAGTGAGCCTCCTCCTCAGGAGTCCACTGCACATCGACCGGCCAGCCAATGAGCGCTGCAATCACATCTTGATGAACACCCCATACCGAGAGTCTTCCGTAGCGCGCTATCTCATCCAGATTCCACCTCTCACTCCTTCGATTTTTGTTTTTCTGCTTACGGAGGTGCTTCCAGCACTTTTTCGTCATGTCTGCTAGATCTGTCCAGTCCCTTCGACTGTACTTCTTGCCGAAGACGCGCTTCAGGTTCTCGTCCCAGTTCTCGTTGACAGCTGTCTGGCCAGGGATGAGTGTATTGTCAATGTAGGTTTCATTTGGGCGCGGTGTGTCTGGTCGTGGAGCTTCAGAGCTTGGGGGTATAGGACAAAATTCCTGGAGGGGTGGAGATGGAGGGGGAGGTCCCATCCTGGGATCATAGACAGTACCAGCGATATTGCGTGCGAGATCATTGACCTTTCTGTAGAAGGGGGTCGAGTAGATCTTGGCGACCATGCGGGCCTCCTCATCAGGGGATTGCTGGGCAGACATAGTGTTTGAGTTCGTTGTAGTGAAAGTGTTGTTGTGATGATATAGTGTCTTGTTGTAGTGTGGTTCTTGTGTTGATGGACCAGCACAGTGTTACGGCGCCCAAAGCATCCTTATATCACCTCTTCCTGTGAGCGAACTGTCCATGAATAACTATCCCATTGAGGGGATCGAGAGTGATGCGGTGCAACCTGAGGACTGCATATCCCATTCTGACCAACACCTAACTTCCCTTCCGTCTTAATTCAGGGGGAGATTCGAGGGCGACAATTCTTTCAGAGCGTTGGTTTAACTGTGATTCTGCTACCAGTTGATACGAAACTCACAGCTTTCAACTCCATCAAGCTTCCATTCAGCGCAGCAGAACGGGCTGTGATTCGTCTTGCTGAGGTAGCCCAAACCGTCGAGTGTGATTCACAGTTCAATTGAAACTCTCCTAGTCAACGCTTGAGCTAGATTAGTTATTGAAACGGTCACTCTTGACAATGCGTACTATTGGGGTCAACTGCGAGATCAATTGTCTGGCTAAAGATATCGAATAGCTAACATCAAGTACTCCTGGCGGCGTGTTTCTAAACGCTGCTAAGTCTATCGCTCATCTGCTAGATCCGCATCACGCTTCTCGCCGCCTCGTTCCCTGGACGCCAGTCTCCATGAGTTTGACTTCTTCTTCCAATCCCCTATATCCACAGTCTCGTATTCCTCTAGAATCTCGCCATCTTCCATTACGTCGCCCTCCTCGAGATCCTCGTGGAGTTCCAGCATCATCTCCTCATCGTCCATAATCACCTCAAACTCCTCGACGACCTCGACCGTGATCGGGTCATCTGGAAACCCAATGAGCGCCTTGACAGTGTCTGCATCAACTCCCTACTCCGTCAATCTCGCAGCCTTGTCAAACTCCTCCCTGGTCCAGGGACGTCCGAGCCGATGAGATCCCTCAGGCTTGCCCTCAAGCTCCTCTTTGGCCTTCTCCACCATGTCGGCACAGTTCTCATATTTGTCAACGTGTTCGGGGCCGAGGACGCGGGCGACGTTCTGCTGGAAGTTGCGGTCGACGTGCGCGTTGAAGATTGCCCCAGGGCCGGTCTCTGGCTCGGGAGCATCCTCCTTGTTTGGAGTCTGTCGAGGCTTTGCGAAGGAGTGTCTTCGGATGGAGGCCCTAACAATATCGGCGTCCCGACGTGGGGAGGGGCGGCATGGGGA
>JAAOAJ010000523.1:0-54296 GCA_013781345.1 Fusarium coicis | reverse complement strand
GTATGAACCCTATGGGTGGGAACATGGGCGGGATGTCTATGGGGATGCCTGGAAATATGGGCATGGGCATGATGGGACCTAACGGTATGCCTGGTAAGTGATCCTATTCGCAGACAGACGAGCCTTTTTGGATGCAAAGCTAACATGTACAGGCTTCCAAGGAATGCCTCCCAACTTCAACCCCGGCTTCGGCTTCAACCAGAACCAGGGCGGCAGCGATTGGGGCAACCCGCATGGAGCAAAGAGACCACGACCAGAGTAGAACCCCTTCGTTGGGCCTAATGCTCCGTGCCAAATGATCCCGATGGCGCCTCCGAGTATGAACACAAGCACAAGCACAAGCACAAGCACAAGCGTGGATAAGGGGAAATAGGGACAGCAATGAGAGTCTCATATGTCTACATTTAATTCCGATCTCTAAGCCAAGGAGAGTGCGTTTTGGGCAGATTGCGAACCGGCATGAATATGCTACCGAGTGAAAAAGGTTGAAGGATAATGGAAGGCAGTAACTGGGCACGTGTAACATAGATTATGGATGTTAAGTTTAGGGCATTGGCGTCAAGAAAGCGTTTTGTTTAAGTTTCGTGAGTCACTGAAGAGAAAGTTACCTACGTGAGCTGTGCTTTTGCCAACCTAGGCTGGGCTTGGGCATATAAAGAGGACGAAGTCTTCACTCGGATCAATTTACTTTCCTCATCACACATCCTTATCGCTCAATGGATTATCCCGCCCCCAGAATGCTCCCGCCCATGGCGATGGACAATGACCAGCCCATTATTTGCATCAGATATCGCGCCGCCTGGCCTTCTCTTCCCCGGCTGCCCCTAGACAATTCACGAATGCAACTACCATCGAGTATCCAAGACCGACAAGGCCAAATCTTCGACCGAGTTGAGAAGATTCTCCAAAAGAACAACATCCTAGGGCCAGAGACTGAAATCGAGCTGGTTGTACGCCGAATGAACCCAACTGTTTTGATCAAATCACCATGGAAGCAAGACAGCAAGACAAAGTGGGCGCAAGCGGTCGAACAAATCGTTGATGCGATGAAGAAACACTTCCGAGGCGCGATCGAAAGAGGCCTTCACGTTGAGATGATAGCGCCGCAAAAGTACGAGACGGTGTACATCGGTGAGGTCGAGGAAGATGTTCCATGGGATGACATTCGAGCGGTTGCGAAGCGCCATCTCGACTCATCCTCCGCAACACGCCACTTCCTAAGCACTCTCGCCCTCACCAGAAGAGGCTTTTCCAAGCCCGAAGACAACCCGATCACCGTGTACATTGGATGCCTTGAAGATTCCGACGAGACCAAGTGGGATGGGATTATTGATGGAATCGAGTCTGAGTTTCGTGAGAGGGGGTGGATGGACATTGTTGTTCACATTGAGCACAATTGGTCATTCACTAGGATGACTGTTGACTAAAAGATATGGCTTTGGATCATGGATACACAATACATCAGGAGACAATACTGGAGGATGTGTAGGCAGCGGGTGTTGGATGGTGGAATCCCACTTGAGTTTCAGCGTCAAGAGAAGGCGCTGGGATAGCACAGCACCAAGTCTAATATAGCGTTTATTTGATCAGTCAAGGACCACAAAACTGGGGTGGAAATGAAGTACGGCAGGCTTAGCTGAGACTTATTTGCCGTCAAGAACAAAATATAGCACTGTTCCACCCCGAGAACCCAGACTCATTCGTCTCATTGCTCTCCTTTGCAGCCTCTTTCTCCTGACGTTCGCGAAAAGTCTTCCGCGGCCACACTGAGATATACTCGGTGCTAAAAGTGGGGTCTTCTTCTCTATTTCTAGAGCGTGCAAAGTCAAAAATAGCGCGGCGAAAGGTCACTATTTCGATCTTGTTGGGGATGCTGATGAAGATATCCTTCTTCCATTGGTAGACAAAGATTAAGTAACGGATTGGAAAGGGGGAATCTGCTTCGAGATCGGCTTGATACTGCTCGAATAAGACGTCTCTCCAGGTTTTGCTAAGATTTCTGGTTGTCATTTTGGGATGAAATAATAGAAAGTAAATAATGTGGTGTTGAAAATGGTGAAGTTGTTGATGTGAATTGCAGTGGTTGCTTAACTTGGGTTGTTAGTCATGCCTTCTTGACAGCGGCCTCTAAGCCTTGTTGATAGTGTCCTGGAACTGCTCCTAGGACATGGTTGGGGATAGAGGAGAGGACTTCCATCAGGAGTGGGATCAGCCATGATGTGCTTGTGATTGATGAGATGTCTGGGATCTTATAGTGGGAATGAAATCTGGTGTCTGACAGTATAGACAGGCTTTCATATTTAGTCGTCGCAGATGTAAGAAGAAAGAAGTTTAGCGCTATGGGCCTGCAGTAGCTTGTAAATAGAGCACAGTCGTGCAAACTGTATAGGCACTGTATCTACATTCTGACGTGGAGTAGGTAAGGCGTCAAAAATGTCACAAAGACACCTACTCTAATCTAAGCTTTCCTAAACTTATAGCAATTTATATTGAATTACGTTAAATTAACTCATATCTATTTATCACTTAGGATAGGTCCTAAGCTTATACAACGATTGCATGTCAAGTTTCTCCCCCAGCCTCTTGCGGGATATCAACCTAGCCCGGTGAGCGGGTTCTGTGGTCAATCACATAACATCAATCGACGATAGCATCCTTATATCATCGCTATCCAACTTGCCTTTTACGGAAATCCTATTTCTCCAAGGCAGGCACATATTAACCCGCAGCTTCTGTATATTCATGCTGATATTGAAAGATTCCACACTGTCTGAATACAACCGCTACCATAGAAGATCTTAACAATCGAACACCGTCAACGCCTATTCTCCTGATATAGTGATTCCGAGTCCATACTTTCTTAACCGTCTCTTACCCACAAATCTAATTTCAGCCATCGATTCGCCCGATTAGACGCCCATGGTGAAATCGTGCTCGATACCAGGTGTCACACTGGCCATGAACTAGAAAAACAGGTTAGGAAACGGAGAATAAACATACTCAACACGGAGAGACCTACCTTGAGGAATACAACGAGGTACTGATCCACTCGAATAGCAACCTCTTGATCATCGATCTCGGTCTCCTGGACCTCCTCCCACTCATCCTTGTCCGCTGCCTCTTGAGCGCCCTTGACATCCAACTTTCCAATCTCGTCTACCAGACCCTCCATACCAGACGGTGTCTGGCTGTTGCCGGCACGGAGCTTCTCACGGCGCAGACGAAGAGCCGCATCGGCACGGTCGAGCAGTGTCTTCATGACTGAGGCGTGCTTACAGGGATGCACAGAGGCCATCTTGATGTTGTTGGCAAAGAAGGGGAAGTCCTCAAGTGTCACTGTCTTGTCCTTGTAATCGCCGACGATGTCCTCTGTCATGTCGTTAGGTGGGAGCGGCTGACCGCTGGCAAGATAGCCTGAGAGATACAGACGGGGTGTTCGGTAGTAGGGGGAGTACATGATGTAGAGCGTGTATGTACGGTGAGCGCTGCTAGTTGTCAGTAGATCTTCCTAGGATGCGAATTTTGCAGCATACCTGTTCTTGGAATCAGCGCCAGGATCGCGAATAATAGCCTCGTCGTCGTCTTCATCCTCCATGTCAGGGATTTCATCATCATCCTCGACAACCTCTCGATCACCGACATTTCCGGAGTCATCTACCGTCCTCACCTCCTTGACCTTCAGCGGCTGGGAACTAGCCAGACCACCGGTCCTCAGCCAACCATCATCATCATCGCCAGTAGTACCCTTGAAGTCGTCGCCGTCGTTGACGAGAGCTTCCTCATGGCCAGCGTCGCCTGCAAAGTCATCGTTCAGGCGTCGGTGGCAGGGAACGTTGCGTGTGACGAGGAACTGCTTTCCGGGAGGAAGATGGCTCACTCGCTGCTCAGGGGAGTCTGCATCGCCCCAAGACCAGGTCGGGAACTTGTACACAAGGTAGTCACCCGCAGCGAGGAACTCTTCAGGTGTGATTTGACCGGTCTGGCGGAAGGTTGACTTGTGAGAGACGGGTGTATAACGATCCCGTATGGTGTTGACTGTGGAGTAGATGTAATTCATGATGACTTCGTTGCGTATCGATTTGCTCGTTCGATATAAATGATGTCTGTTGATGTGCTTGTCGGAGGGTGGACTCAGATGCTGTATCGCTGAAAGGATGCGGGGTCGAGATTCTGTATAATCTTGATGGTGAAATGATACAAAGGAGCCGAAGTTCCAAAGAGTGAGAAGGGCTTTAGAAAACTTTGTCGTTTCTTCGTTGCGTCTGCCTGAAAAGAGGGCGGATGACTGATAAAGAAAGGCAAATAAATATGTTACGGTGCCTGAGCAATAGGCTTCACTGGTGAGGCGATCACATGGAGGTGTACATATGCCTGGACCCCTCATTGGCCGTGAGGTGGGGGACAGCCACTCAGAGTTGGGGGAGTTTGACTGAAGCGGGTACGGAGCTGGGCTTATCTTATCAGCATGCACGTCATCTCCCAGAAGCTTTGCTCACGTGTATACCATGAGCCTCTCCTGGGCAGATGAGAGTCAGCCTGGTGCTTGGATCACAAGGACAAGAGAAGCAGAATTAGCCATGGTCAGTGAATTTGTATAAAGTGATCAAGTTCTCTATTCGGGTTATCGTGGTATCTTTTTTTCTTCAGAATGCTTTGTTTAGAAATACATGTCTACAAGCTCAAGCTCAATGCTCATTACTCCTCCTGAGCCTCTTCCTCTTCCTTTTTCTTCTGCTCTTCACGCTCTTTCTTTTTCTCTAATAGCTTCTTCAGATTCTTAGCTGAGTTGAACACACCATTCGTGCCAGCTCCGCATGCAGCGCATGTCGGGTCTTTTCTGTATCTCTTGAGAGCACATGGCTCGCAAAAGTAGTGTCCGCATCTTGTCTGGATAGGTTCTCTATACGGTCCCTCGCAAATAATACATGCAAAAGGGATCTTTTCAAGCATAGCAATCTCATCTGCGTCGTCTGCGTTCTCAACCTTCTTGTCGCGGTTGGCGCTCGCAACGACGGTAGCACCTAGGTTCTTCTTCCCTTTTGTAACTTCTTCCCACTCTCTGTCAAGTTGCCAGCCTTGCTTCACATCGTCTCGAATATGGGCGAACACGCAAGAATCGCCAAATCCACACCACACAGCCGGTCTTCTTGTAATCTTTGCAGACGTCTGGTTTGAAGTCCATAACCGTGATGGTACGGACGTTCGAGGAGGCCTTGACGGGACCCTTCGCTCTGTTGGGCGCATCGGGGTTCTTTTGGATGAAAGTAGTCTGATTTGCGAGTCCTTTGTATGTTCCATCTGGCTGCGAGTCCTTTGCGGCAGCTCTTGTTGAGCCTAGGAGGTTCTTTGCGGATAGCGCATCCTGAGAGTCTTCGTCGTACCAGTTGCTATGTTTTGTCGCGTCATTGGTACTTGTGATGGGTACATTGCGGTCTGCTGTATAAACCGTCGCTTGAAGATCCGTCTTCCCTGTTGCCAAGTCTTTTGAGGATGCTGTGACGGTGGCATTTTTCTTGCGCCGCTTAACGCGCTGTCCCGACTCGTCTTCTGATGATGAGTAGTCGCTATCATCGCTGTCAGCGGGAGGTGGCGTCGCTGGTCGTTTGCGCAGGTTTGCTTTGCCTTTTGCTCCTCGCTTCTTGAATACCGGAGCAGACGCTTGTGGTTGTATTGTTGAATCGGCCATCTTTGTGGTTCTTGGTGGTCGATTTAGAAGTGGCGAGGGTGGGATTTAAATGCGACCGTTACAGATTGGAAATCAAACTTTCTAGACTCTAACGTACCTTACCTTAGGATGGAGGATCTAGAAATGATCATGTGACTGCGCGTAGCGTTGGCGCCAGAATCGGGAACCACTCAAACTTCCAATTGAGTAACGACATTTGACAATGATCAAGTATTTCTTCTTGAATCCGATATGATGGCTGCATCAGATCTCGATGTCCTCGTTTTCTTTCAATCTCGCTGTTTTTGGTGGGCGAGGAATCCATCTGCACTAAGACTAAATCCACCTTTAGCCCGGCTTCAGTATCACGAGAAAAGGTATGATCTATCAATCCGTAGCGGTGCCTCAAATTGGCGCGCTTCTTTTATAAATTTCTCTGATTGACTGCCCTTGGACATTTACAGATCACTATATCTTCGGGAACGTCTCCCATGATACCACAAACGCTATACATATCACCTCTGGGCATCATCCAGGATGGCCATCTCGCCATGATCCGATGAATAAATGCTCAACAAGGATAATCGGATCTCCTTTATCATGGGTATGTTCTTGGGGCAACCATCCGAAGCTATCCTTTGGCAGGACAAGCACATCACCAATCAATCGAGGTTCTTCAAGTCTATCTAGCTCATTCCCAGTATGTTCCACGCCTGTGGACTCCTGGAAATAGTCCATGAGAACTTTTGTGAAAGCAAAAGGTCCAGTAGTGGACATGACGTCTTCGAAAGAAACTGCCTCCCCGGGCTGTTTGGTCCCAAGAAGTTTCTTGAGATCCTCTGCCACTTGGTTCACAAGTGTTTTGATGGCAGGATGGCTTGGCTTGGCCAACACCGAATATTGGCATAATTGCACAGAGTACGGGGATCCAGGCCAGATGGGCTGTTTGTGATGGTCATTTTCTATCCCAACGACAAGATTCACTGAGCCTTGAAACTGTTTCGGGATCCATTTCGATACCGGCTGATGGGGGTATACGTCGATATCAGCCCATACACCACCCTCGCGAAGCAGTATCAGGTACCTCAAGAAATCTGCTTTCAGAATTGGGTCCTGCAGGCTTGTGAAGATGTCTGTGATGTTGGTATCAAATCGATCGCGAACATATGCGTCATTGTTGGCATCAGTAATGCGCTCATACCGCCAACCAGGATTGACTACACGCCATTGATGTGGAAAACCAACAGTTCTCTCAGTCGGGTTTTCTGAATCATCTTTCCAGCTTTGCCATATCTTATGTGGAAAAGGTTCCTGTTGCAGAGTGACAGGAGCTGTAGGCAATGGTGCCTCTTCAGATAAGCTACTTGCTATCGTGTGTGTTAGCAAGCAATCCAAGCTGAGGGTTTGCGAACAACTAACGTCTTATCCTACCACTATATGCGTAGTTGACAGTCAGAAAGATGACGATCACGACGGCTATTGAGGCAGTGTAGACATATTTTCGGTGCGCAAAAGCCGGTGACAACATCGTGGCCAGACCGACTACCATGAGTTGAGGGGAATTGAAGCGACTCGACAGGATGCGATCAGCTTCGGGCAGAATTACAATAAGACAATCTCAGCCCTGTCGCCATTAACCGCGGCGACTGATGGACCCCTGAATCGGTGTGAGGCCTAATCTCCAGCCGTGTCGGGATACAGCTTCTTGCAGCCAATCATCGATCCTCTGTTACCGCCCGGTATTGGAAACCATTTAACCACAACTGTCTTCAACCAACACGTCAGTAAGAGTTCACGATATGGTCTCATGTGGAATCTACAACCCACACAACTTCAGCTCTCGTTAGAGATGTCCCCAAAATCAAGCGATGGCCAGGACAATTTCTTGGGACGATACTTTGTAACTGCTGGCTAAGCCAGCGAGCGTCTATTTCTGTATAGCACATGGTGCTTAGACCAACGGCTTCGTGCAGCTTCTCATACACTCCCTGGAACTGCCAAGGTTGGTGCAACCAACAGTTCCAAAGACGAATTGCTGCATGGGTCTAATCTCTAATCTGCTGGGTCGCTCTTCAGCTTCCTCCCTGTCCTTTCTACTCAGCTCTCCCTCAAGACTCTGTGCTTCTTTTCCTTCATGGTACACACATTTCTCTGTGCTGTTGTTTAGATCAACTATCAAGATGAAAAGGTTCATCCTTTCTCCCCTATTTCTTTCCTTCTCGCAATTATGTTTCGCCGCCCACAAGTGTTACTATCCCAACGGTCTGGAAGCCGAAGACCATCCTTGCGATCCTGATGCTAAGCAGAGCGTCTGTTGTTCTGGAGGCCTCGGAACAGTATGCCTATCGAACAAATTATGCATAGGGGGAAATGGAAATACCGTACGAGGTTCATGTACGGATAAGAATTGGAATTCGCCAGAGTGTGCAATGTTCTGCCTAGGTTAGTGACGATGATACAAAAGATATTGCTCGATTATACTTACTCTTCCCAGGCGCTGACACAGGAGGGACTGACCTGATCTCATGCTCCAACGTTACAAACAGTGACACATCTTATTGCTGTGATCACAACACCAACTGTTGCAACAGTGGCGTCGGCAGATTCAATGTACTCCCATCTGACCCTGAAGTTTGGGCGACATGGAACCGAAAGGCGACTCGATATGACGTTGTTGGTACAATGTTTAGTGACCAGTCCACGACCGAAACCGCATCGGCAATAACGGACGTCACGTCTTCTACGGCATCTGCTTCTTCTTCCGCCACGACAAGTGACGCATCCATACCGTCCAATTCTGTGCCGGATACACCAGAACCATCTGAAGCACCCGCAGGGCTTTCCACCGGTGCAAAGGCAGGAATTGGGGCTGGTGTTGGTATCGGAGCTATCATGGCTGTCGCTGTTGTATATCTCTTTTGGAAGATGCGCAGGAACGAAAAGGCTGCTAAGCAGGGCGAGCAGCAACAACCTTCGAATAACAACCCGATGACGGATGCTTGGCAACAATCTCAGTACGTGTATACTTCGAAAGGCTATCAGTATCAACCTCCACATCCGCAAGAGCTATCTGGGACTCCGTTGCAGGGCTTTAATGGGCCGGCTGAGTTGCCAGCACATAACTGATGGCCATATATTTTTTGTCTCATGTCCAGGGTGGTGGGAGTTCCGGCTTGGGCCATGTATATAGTCTTAGATTACGCTTGAAGCATTAAATATGTAGCATAATATCATTAGAGTTGACATTGACGATATTCCAGGCAGAGCATGTTGAGACAGGTCACGGTATTCGTCTAGTGATTTGCAGGGTATGTAAAGAGGAGGTTACCTATCTAAACTTCGAGGTAGGGAATTTTGCATGATCGTCCATTAAGAAAAATTTGCATTCTATGAGTAGGGTCTTTGCACAGACCTGGAGTTTGTGGCACCTGGCCCTGATCTTCGGACGAAGTCATGGACAGCCTCACTGAGGGCATGTATATACCTAACTGGCCATGGGAAACCCTGTGGCCAAGAGGCATGTCTAAGCCCAAAGCTATTATATTATTTGTTGCCTCTTGGAGCCTGAATGGTTTGCGTGATTCTATATGCTGATATGTTCGATGACTGGACGGACATGTCGAAATCTACCCTGTACCCTCGTAATTTGAAGCTCAGAAATCAAACATCACTCCTTGGACTGAAGATTAAAGAGAACGAATTGTGTTTTCTCTAGGTGCTGGGGCCTATTACTGTCTGGCTACCAGTTGGGTGGTTGCTTATACGATCATGACTGCCGCAGTGTTTGTTGATGTCTTCGTTGACGCAACCGATGCTACCTTAACACATTGTCACGGAAACATAGGTAGATGACACGTAAAGAACTCACTTTCTCCATTGTCCAACGATGACCTCTCTTGCATCAGAAACCCCTTTCCCCCGCAGGATGCATGAGCTAAGGTATGGTTCACCAGCAGAGGCCATCGTCAAAGCAGTGCATGGAAGCGATATTGAGATGTGAGGCTTAGTTCTGACGTGTCTGTAGAGGAGTTGCCCTCAGAGCTGCAATTGGCCAGGACGGAAAACGATAGCTCAAGACCAATCCATGTAGGAGACTCGTATTGGCCAAACGGAGCTGAGAATTGCATAGACAGAAAGATCCAATGAAGGCAAAAGAAAACCTTCTTCTTTTAGTATTTACTACTTTATTTTTGGATACGGTCTGGATCGATCGCGGGCAGCTCCAAACCCAGATCTGATCAAGCATCAATCACATCACATCACATCTCACCTGTTGGGAAAAGCAACCGACAGAGGGCAAAAGTGAAAGAAAGCCTGCAAGGCCAATAAGTTACTCCATCGTTCTCCGCTAACTAACAAGGTTTGGCAGCTAAGCGTAATTGGCCGAGGAGGGACCCTGGTCAAGGACAACCTTGGCAGAGAAATGAGATGAATGAGGGTGTTTATGCGGACCGTTGGAGAAATCCGGGCGCCTATTGGATTTTCGGTTTTGTGCGCATCTCGTTGATGATGCGATGACGGTATGTGATACCAGATAATCAATTCCTGGTGGTGGTCGGTGATGGTGTCGTGTTGCTGACTTTTCAGAGGTCCCCAAAAGTCAATATCACGAATCGCGCAGTGTTGTTTGTTTGTTTTCAACCATTCTAGGCTACTCTCCTCGAGCTTCACAACCGCTACTGCATGCACATGCAGGCTAATCATGCCCTACCCATCACTATCGTTTGCATAAACCCCGCAGCCTTGCACCAGATGACACCTTGAGAGTAGCAATGCATCTCGAGCTCATTGCTACAGAGACATGTTGAGTAAACAAGGAAAATGCCAACAATTGAGTTCCAACACCGGATGATCGCTCAAAGATTTTGGCTCGTGCTGATGAGTTGGCAGCTCTGCTAGCAGCATTGAATTCTTCGATGGACGGGCTGGAAGCTCAGTCTTTGACGTGAGGCGTTTGCCTAACGGCGACTAAAGAAAGTGTGGCAGCTCTTTTACGATGATGAAAAGCCCTGATGAACGCCTCAAGTCGATGCTACTGGCCTATCACAGCTGGTGCTGAAGTTTCCAAACCGCATGCAGAGTGTAAATGTTTATATCGATATCGAAACGTACTGTGCTGTACATTGGCTGGTTGTAGATCAAGATAATCTTTTCATTCGTTCACTCACGCTTAACAGCAAGAGAATTAAAGCTGGGATGAGCATAGCGGGTAGCCTACAGTAGCATTGTAAATCAATCCAGCTCGTTACGTAGCCAATAAGCATATCCTTGCCTGACCCCTTCTCGAAGCTGGAACACAGACCTGTTGAGGGCCCTTGCTATGGAATTTCAGGCGCAGAATTGGGTACGATACCTTAGTTTACGCAACCAAGCTGATAAGAAGCAAAGCAACATCGATGATCGAGGCAAACAATGCATTGAGTAAACATGATCGGAACAAAAACAAACAATGACTGAGTAGCTCAGCCTGACTAGCAGATCAAGCTATGTATCATCCAGAGACAAGTGAGCTTTTAGCTACTACTTTAGCTATCAATAATGCGGCGTCTTTCACGGCCGTCCCACTCTCCACGTTCCACTGTAGACTCCACGTTCATCCCAGTCATTGATACTTTGATACTCCAAACAGAAGAGCTCAAGGCTCGAGAGGAATCTGTAGTGCAGTCAGCAGGTCATGTCCCTTGTCCATGTACATCTCGGTACCTACCTAAGCCAGCAGTGCAGCTCTACGCAGCTGCTAAGAACGCAGGGGCAAACAGTGGAAATCATCAGGTACCGTGCAGGGCCGCTAAAGCAACAAGGGCCTGTATACCACAAGTCATCCAATCCATAGCTGGCTGGTACTCCGTAAGGTAGACAGCTAGGAATAGCAACATTCGGGCATTTTTACAGAGGAATTCACTCTAGATAGCCAAGGCTGCTTAGATTCCCATGAATGCACAGCCTGCAAACTGGAGCCTGTTCCTTGTTCAAACCCCGTCATTGAGTGAAGTTAGATGGTACTCCGTAGACAGACCCGAAAAAAAGAAGAAAGAGCAGGAATCAGAGTGCTCAGCTTCACTTCACCTCTCGCTTCACCCTGGGCCTGGCCTGAGCTAGCAGCTGTTCCCCCGTCGATACTCCATTCTCCTTACCTGACCGTATCCTCAAATACTTTACACAAAAGTAATTCTAATCCCTCTTCTCTTTCTTCGGCTACGATCTCTCTCTCTCTCTTTTTCTTTCTCCTCATACTCGTAATACTAACCCAACAGCAAAACCAATCGATACCGACGGGCGATAGGCGATAGCCCCGAAGGAAACGGAACGGAAACAAAGGGAAAACAGACGGCGCGTTTACTGGACCTCAGTCTTGGATGCCCTCTACCAATCACTCGGCATCGTCGTCCCCCTTTCGATACTGTCCTGTCTTTTAGGTCACCGTCACGGGGCCATCCATTCATTCTTCTTTTTCTAAAGGACAATCAACTCCGGCGCGACTCTTTGATAGAACTCGCTCCTCAGCAGTTCTTGTCTTGTCTTGCTCCTCAGTTCTCCACTGTGACGGACGGATATCTCAATCGCTAGTGCATCTGCATAATTCCTTTTCCTACTTCATCGTATTTCAGCCAACCTCGGACCCTTTTTTCAAGGGCGACATCCCAATTCCTAGCGAAGAACCTCAAACGTCACCAGCCGGCCGCCCTTGAAATCAGTCGATCCACCCCAGTCCACTCTGGAATCGAAAAGAGACTTTGTCGCCGGAGCAGACTCCACCTGAACGTCAGGTACCAGCGCGCACCATAATTATCAACATCGCTCCTTGTCGCGCGCTCTCTCTCTCGAGTCTGGACTCATCATCTTTTTTCGTCGTCCTTTTCTCTTTCGCCTCGAATCCCAACAAACGCCCACGTCACTGCTGGGAAACTCTGTCTGCGCCTCCTTTGTCGCCGTTGGCTTGGTTGCATTGGTGACAGAGCGCCCCTTGAGCGGTAACGAGCGTTTTCGGCCGTTGGAGATTCTTCGAGTTGCGAATTCCACTCGGGAATGAGCAATAAGATCGCTGTCGCATAAGCCGTCGAGAAAACATTCCAGGAACCAGCACCAGAAGCTCTCCAAATACCACAACTGCCTTGTTCGGCCTCTGCCAGAGGTGCAACGCTTGAACCAGAGTCAACAGGGGTAAATTCCCACTAATTACTGGTCTTGGTCTCGGTACAACCCACTGTGTGTGTCGTGCAGTCTGCCTGTGCTTTGGCTCTGTTTTGCTTGTGCGTTGTGCGCTTGTGTGCTTTGCGGTACCTGACTAAGGAGAATCGCTGGCGCCCATTCGCCATTCGACCAGTGTGTCAATAATTAGACACACTCACACCCGCAAATCTGGGCATTTCTAATCGCATTTTCTCTCGACACCGACCGACATTTCGAGGTTCCTCACGTTTGCGCTGCATTACACTCATTCTTTGAACTCTCTTTACTACTGAAAGCTCCTTTTGTTTTTGTTACGTTTCTAATCGCCTTTCACTTTCACTTGCACTACTTTCTTCCATAATACTTCTTTTGTTTTTCTGTGGGAATTGTCTTTATTTTTTCTCGCAGCCGGGTCTGCTCTCTTACAGCACAGCACCTTAGCTCCAATCTTACGCACTCTCCCTGCAGGTGGCATTGCTGCAATCTGACTGGTCTGTCTAATCTATTACGGTACCGGTACTTTAACAGGTGCTGTACCCCGTCTTTCAACAACAAACACGACCCAGCTTCATTTAGCCAGCACAACACGTTCGAAACTCTCAACACACCACAAACACAGAGCCATCACCCCTGCGACGGGCCTGCTACGTCGTCCGTCTGCGTATCTTGATGGTTTCAAGGCGTGATTGAGGAAGTTTTCCTTGCCCTCTTCGGAAGAGGGCCACTTTTGCTCTGCAATCATGGCTTCTTCACTGGCTTCCGACAAGCCAAGCTTGCCCGCTCCAGGCGCAGCGCAATACGACCCTTTTATCACAACAACACCGCCCGCGCCCGCGCCCGCGCCCGTGCCGGCTCAACACCGATATTCGAACTACGATCATGATTTTTTCGTGACTGGCCCTGCTTCCCCAGAATCCGCGAAGCGAGCGCTCGCTGCTCATCTGCAGGAGACCGAGCGTCGCCTTGAGGAGGCGGGAAAACTGGGTAATGCCTTGGTTCTCCAGCGCAAGCAACTCACCGAGCAACTTAAGGAGATTGAGAAGGTGAACAACGAGGAGGAACTGTCCCAGGAGCTTCGTGAGCGAATGGTTGGCATTGAGAAGGAGTTTAACACATTAACTCGAGAGTCCGCCCGGAACTTATTGCCCAAGCAAAGAGTTCCCAGCAATGAAGTCAACCCCAATTCACCTTTCGCGCCCGAGAACAAGGGCGGTAGAGTATGTCGCTTCCGCATATCAGGCAGTAAGCGATTTTTTGCAGTTAACTAACATTATTTCCAGCGATCTGTCAGCCCTTCCAAGTTCGAGAGCCAAGCAACAGGGTCGCCTACGAAGTTGACTGTGCCTAATCGCAAGATTCGCAACCAGCCCTCAAACCGAGTTCACGATATCGAGTTCGCCGCCGAAATTAGTACTTCTCTCATCGCGCAAGTTCGCAATCTTCAAGGCGTGCTCGCTGAGCGTGACGAGGAGAACAAGGATCTCAAAGCCGAAAAGGCACGACTCGAGCTTGAAGCAGAGGGGTTCCAGCAACGCTTCAAATCCCTTGATGAGAGCGAGAATCGATATAAGGAGGAGAACTGGAATCTTGAGACCAAGTTGCAAGAGCTCACTGCTCAACACAAGGAAACTTTGGATCGTGAGAAGAAACTCATTCAGTCTCTTAATGTCATAAAGACGGAAAAAGTGACTATTCAGCGAGAACTTGATGAGGTCAAGGTGCACCACGCACGATTGATTGACCAACATGCTGCTGCCGTTAAGCAACACGATATTGAGCTTGGTACTGTCAAGCGCAATATTGCCATGGCAGAGGGCGAGCGCGCTGCTATGCAACGCCGAATCGATGACCTTACTGGACAGAACCAAGAGCTCGCCAGGGCCTTCGCATCTCAGCGACGTACCGTCACAGAGCTGGAGCCCAGCATCCGCGCCAGTGACGACGATCTCGAATCATCCGCCGACCATCTCACTCCCGACCATTCGCCGCCAGTGTCCCCTATCAAGGGCACTCCCCGCCATGCCATGCTTGAGACCGAGACTATGAAGTCATCTCTCTCCCATGCTCAGCGAACCATCCAGAGTCAACGAGGTCTGCTCCACCGTGAGAAGACCGAAAAGCTTGAGCTTCGACGTATTATTCAGGACCTTCGCGATGATCTCGAGAAAGCACGAAGCGATGCGGGTGAACACAAGCCCCACCGAAAGTCTCGTGTCAAGGAGTCTAAGGAATTCAAGAAGCCTCCCCGTCTGCTTGGATCGTTCCGCTCCAGCAGACAAGAGGTTATCACTGACGACGGCGAGTGGGAAGACCAGAATGATGTTTCTCCTTGCGCCTCGGTCTCTCCAATGATCTCCAGGTCTTCTCCCAGCAATAGCACCCAGACTATTCTCCCTAGTATTGAGACCTCTCACCCAACGGATACTGAGCAGTTCGAAACCGCTAATGAAGGTGGCGAGTCTGCATTTGAGACCGCCAACGAGCGTGGTACCGAGACTGAGGACTTCCAAACTGGGGCCGAGGAAATGTCAGGTAGTGATGATACCGAGACTGAGAGTACGACCCGAGGCTTCGGTAGCATGAAGAATGCTCCACGACTTCCCGCCGGCTTCACTCGCCATGCAAGCAGCAACTCACTGCATAGCACTGCATCGACTTCTGGCGACGAGGACGACTACTCATACACCAAGACGCCAACTGGTACCATTGGTTCCCAGAGAAGCAGCCGTTTCCGTATGAGCCGTAGCATTTTCAATCGCTCCAGACAAGTCAGCGAGGAGCCTACCTTCCAGAGCAGCCCCGTCAGCTTTGCCAGTAGTCGAGAGGGAACACCCCAGGCCGGAGGACAGAGCCTGTTTGCCGAGCTGCAAGATTTCGGCGGTAGTGACGACGATTCAGCCGGTCCTGGTACGCCCAGTCGCATGCGCGCTCGTTCTATGACTCCTGGTTCTATTCGCCGGGGATCATCACCACGACCTGCGGTACCCCCCATGCCTAAGGTCATCATGGTTGACAGTGGTATGATGACTGAGCCTGTTAAGATCGTTCCCAGACTTTCTGGCCTTGGAACGTCGCAGATGTCTACCACTGGTGTCATGACGGATGATGGAGATGAACACTTCGCTGAGTCGCCTGTTAGTGTTGTGGCAGCGATCCGACGTGCTTCCATGCATTCTTCGATTGGACCATCTGGCGATCGTGACCGTCGTATCCCCTCTTGGGCATATGACAGTCTCGCTGACTCTAGGCCAATTTCTATGGTCTACAGTGACGCTGGTGCTCAGCATGACCCCGACATGGAGAAGAACTTGGCTCTGTTCCCAGCTCCTCCATCTATGCTACCCATCCTGCCTCCCGACTTGACCATGTCCTCGATCGCATCTGAGGAGGTTGAGCCCGTTTTGGAGCCTGAAGTTGTTCCAACTCCTCCAGCATTGACTTTCACAGCTCTTTCTAACCAGAGCGTTGAGCCTGTGTCTGAGCCAGGTAGCCCTGTTCCCGACCTGACAATGACCTCGATCATTTCTCAAGAGCTTGAGCCTCGCGCTGAGCCTGTCGTCCTGCCTCCAGCTCTCAGCTTGTCTGGCATTGTGGCTCATAGCCTCGAGCCCAAGTCCGAGCCTGAGGTGCCTCTGCCTGATCTGTCCATGGCTGCTATTGTCACTGAACAGGTTGAGCCTATCGTAGAGCCTGAGATTCCAGTTCCAGCCCTGAGCCTCTCCTCCATCTCAACTGAGATTGTTGATCCGATTGCCGAGCCACCTGTGGAGCCTGTCATGTTCATGCCACCACCTCCGGTTCTGTCCATGTCCTCAATTATTGGCGAGCACGTTGAGCCTATCGCCCACAAGAACCCCGAGCTTAGCATCTCTAACATTAGAGGAGAGAACATTGAGCCCATTTCTGAGCCCCTTGTTCCCGCTTCTCAGCTTCTTATGTCCACCATTCGAAGCGAGCATGTTGCGCCAGTTGCGGAACCTGAGCCCGAGGCTGTTATCCCGGCTGTTGTCGCTCCTTCTCTGCCTCCCGCTCCCGCTTTGAGTTTCTCTGCCATCCAAGGAGAGAATGTCGAACCTGTCACTAGCGAGGCACCCGAGCTTGCAATGTCTAACATTGTGGGTGAAGCAGTCGAGCCTGTCGCTGAGCCAGTACCAGTGCCTGTCATCCCTGAACTCACTATCTCAACCATTCATGGTGAACAGGTCGAGCCAGTTATCGAGTCGGCCCCTGAGCTGTCTATCTCTGCGATCCAGCGAGAATATGTTGAGCCCACGGATCTCCCTGCCCCTGATCTGGCTCTGTCTTGCATTGCTGTTCAGTCCGTCGAGCCCATCAGCGAGCCAGAGAAGGTAGTTCCCAAGCCATCTCTGAATCTGTCATCTATCTATGCCGAGGGTTGTGAGCCTCGTGAGGAGCTTCCTCCCACCCCCACTACCCTCGTGTTTTCTGGTCTGTCTACACAGAATGTCGAGCCTGTGTCTGAGCCGGCCCCATCTCTGACTTTGTCTGGTATCACCTCTGAGAACGTCAAGCCTGTTCTTGAGCCTCTTTCTCTGCCTCCTACTCTCGCAATGTCCGATATTGCGACTGAAGGTGTCGAGCCTGTCAGCCCTGTCTACAAGACACCTACGTTGCCTGCTTTTGCATTCTCTAACATTGAGTCTGTTGAAACCTTCCCTGTCTCTCCTCGAACCCCCAAGAGAGACGGATTCATTCTGCCCCGTGACATGGAGTCACCTTTCATGGAGCAGGATGTCCCCAGAACACCTGAGAACCAGCGTGGCATTGATCAAGGGTCATCGCCTCTCATGGTTGAGGATGAGAACTGCCAATCTCCTAGTGATACTCCTGAGCCTGCCACTCCGGACTCGGAGCGACCTTTCGACAAGCCTGTAGTTATTATGAACGACCAGGGTGCGCAGACATCTCTTACAGCTGATGTCATTGACGCCATGTTCAAGGCTCGTGCTCAGTCTGCCTTCAGCCACCAGAAGAGCCTGTCGATGGCCAGTATTGGAACTCCTGGAACCACTGGCACATCTGGAACGGTCCGAATTCGCCGATCACAGGAGATGTTCGAGACTCCGAGCCAGCACGAGCGTGACACTGATGATGTCTTCAACACCAGCCCCATCCGTCGTCCTGGAAGCTCCAGAAGTGCCAGGGCATCCATCCAAGATGCTCCTCCTCTGCCTGCGAACCACCGCCAAGTCATCGAGGCTGCACGATCCCACTCCTCTCACGGCCCTCAGAACAACATGGGACCACCTCTCTGGCCTGCTTCAGCGCTTAAGCAAAGGCCGACGACCCCAGGAAACACGGCTGCCTCACCAGCGTCCACCGCTCGCGCCACGCCTACCCAGCGTACTGTCCGAAACCCTGTCAGCTACGGTGAGCTCGGAAGACAATCGCCATCAAAGCATACAGCGGCATCTAGGAAGTCCTCTGTATCCTCGTTCGCCTCCGAGCTTGATACTCGATTTAACATGCGCCCTGGCGAGATGGGCATGGATCCTTCCGGCTTCGGACCCAACACTGATCCCCGCATGATCCAGGCTATCACCCAGACCATGATTGGTGAGTATCTGTGGAAGTACACTCGCAAGACAGGCCGTGGAGAGATGTCGGAGAACCGACATCGCCGCTACTTCTGGGTTCACCCTTACACCAGGACTCTTTACTGGAGCGACCGAGACCCCTCAACTGCTGGTCGCACTGAGCTCAAGGCTAAGAGTGTTCCTATCGAGGCTGTGCGTGTCGTTACTGACGATAATCCCAGTCCTCCTGGACTCCATCGTAAGAGCTTGGTCATCATCTCCCCTGGCCGAACCATCAAGTTCACTTGCGCAACCGGACAACGACATGAGACCTGGTTCAACTCTCTTTCGTACCTGCTTCTCCGCACCAACAATGAACAAGCTAATGTCGAGGACATGGCGGAGAACTTCACTCGAGAGGATGTTGATGAATTCAACCCCCAATTTGGACAGCGCGGGGCTAACGGGACACGACCTGGAGCACCCCCCTCTCTGTCGTCTTATAACTCTCGAACAACCCGTAATGAGTCGCCTGCAGTTGGTATGTCTATGAACATTCCAACTCTGACACCCAAGGCCCAGCCACAGCGCCCCGCTGGAACGCTGAGCAGATTGAGTGGTTATTGGAAGGGAAGCCAGCTGTCTGGCACTCTCACAAGTCGCCGCGGCCGTGGTAGTGCCCATAACGTTAACATTTATGAAGCCAGCGAGGCCCACGACAGTGCTGAGGATGTGAGGGAGATCATCGAGCGGCAGGACAGGGAAGCTGACCGTCTCGAGAATGTCCGAGCATGCTGCGATGGTAAGTTCAGGTGGTAGCAAGAACGAGAGTACATATACTAACAGTGCCCCAGGCAAACATGATGTCGGAACTCTCCACCATTTCTCCAAGCGAGGCCGTCATGGCAACAGCACTCACACGCACTCTCACCCAGGACTTACACACTCTCATACTACTATGTCTTCTCTACGCTCTCGAGTTTAAGCACATGCGGACTCATTCACCTACACATTTATTCCATTACCTGTAGAACACCATTTCGAGCAATACACTGTTGTATGGCGAACACCAACTGTTACGATCGACATCCTTCACGGACTTTCACGAGACTTATGATTTTCTTGACTTTTCTGCTGCACGTCCTTGACAATGAACCCAGGAGCACTGCGACCAAAAGACTATAATCACTTCACTACAGCCAAACACCGGCTACGACCTATCAAACTTTTCCTACTTTGTCTCTGTTTCTTATAATACTGTATGCAACCACCATTGCAGCCGACCATTCAACCTACCACAATTAGATCTGCCGATCGAGTCTAGTATCGACGGAGACTGAAAAACACCAAAAAACAACAACACACCACACTGCATTTTAGCCAACACATTATTTGTTTGAGCAGACCTCTCTCAATCGGATCAGCGCATGAGAAGCTGGGAACGGACCTACAGGAGTTTTTGTCTTGTTTACTATGCAAGTGTTGTCTAGTATAGCGCAGCTCACCTGAGAAGTATCGATTCATGTAATGTTCTCGAGGCTGTGGTCAAAAGAGAAGAAGGAGCTTGCGTATAGACGCGATGTGCTTGGAGAGTTTCTAGGCGAGGGGTATTGATGATTGAATGAGATTTTCGTATTAGACTGATTGATTGATGTTGGCGTTGTGAGGTCTCGATGTCTACTTCATTACTGTTCATTTCGACTTGTAACGACTTTTGAAAGCAAGTGATTCGTTTAATGGTTCCAGACAGCCCAACATTATCTTTTAAGCCATGATATGTTGAGTTTATGGGCTGTTTGCGCTTGTTAACCGAGGCGGAGGACAGATTTCAATTGACAGTGGTCATATGTAGCCTCCACCCAGAGACCAGAGACCTTGTGATGCCTCCGCTGGATTTTGAGTTTCAGGTCCCAGCAGAACGGCCTCGACTTTCGGGCATGGTTGTTAGTGCGGTACGTTTTTCAGCCCATTCCCATCGAAGAATTAGTGCTTCTACGGCGATCATCAAAGTTAGTAGTTTTGCCAAATCAAGTATCTTGTTGTACGTCAGAGAACAGCTCGTCTCCCGAGGTACAGGGTCTGAGAGATATTTATTTACTGCCCGGATATAATCATAAGAAAGTCAGTGACCGATCACTGTATTTTCCAACGAGACCCGCTGAAGGTCCTTCATTCTTTTACCGCTGTCTCCGTGAATATTTTGTCTCTCTACAAGGTACCTTGTCCTAGTCGTGAGCGGCGGGGGAGGCCTGTCAGCCAGTGGATTCATCACATGACGTATGTAGCCCGTAAGCTCGAGGTACCTTCCCAAGGTTAGGTTGGCTTGGTATGGTGCCTCTAGCCTCTAGCGGTCGGTGTCACTTACATACACTCACTTAAAAGTGCCAACCTATCAACTAACTCCGCGTATAATCTTTCCGTCTCCCCCAACCAAGATCTCGCATCGTCAACTACTTTTTTCTCCCTTCAGTACCTGATCGACCTTGATCTTTTCCTCTCCATCCGATGCGTCCTTCTCGCTGTATCCTCTAGCTATAGTCTAGGGTGTAGTATAGTGCCCCTCCTGCGCACAAAGCTCCCTTGAGAGAGCCTTTGTGGCTCCGGAATTCGGAGCCATGGCCAGCTTCAAGTCTCTTCTTATAGCATACGTCCTCGGCGGTTTGACCTTTATACCGCTGGTGATGGTGTCTGTGCTGGCGTTCATATTCTATACCTCTCCCATCGTCGACGACACCGCCAACGAACCGAAATACAGCCCCATCGTCGACAAGGACGATGATACAACCGCCCTCGAGGCCGCTAAGCGGTCGCACAAGAAGGACAACCGCGCCCACGAAAACGACCTCGATGTAGCCGCCGGCTTCTTCGCTGTGTGCAGAGAGTACACGCCTATGGGGATCAATGCGAAGCCTATCGAACGGGCAACTCCCGTGGGATCTACGACCGTGGCCCCTTCGAGCCCCAGTGTCTATCAGACCATGTACCGGAGCATATTCGAGAGGAAGCCCACACCAGGACCTCTAGACAACAACAGTAACAGCACGAGTCAACGGCCCAAGAACGCGGGCAACGTTTTCTATGTGGTGTTGAGGTTTGTGCAGCTTATCCATACCCCACATCCCTTTGCTGACCTTTGTCCAGACATGGCCATCTTATGTTGTTCGACGACGAAGAACAGGTTGAAGTTCGACATGTTGTTTCACTGGCATACCACGAAATCAGTATATACTCAGGCGGTGATGTCACTCCTGAAGGCGAACTCTTCATCAAGCGAAATGCGATCCGACTGTCCCGAAAACAGGCTGGTACCGAACTGACTTCTGACAGCCCTGTTTCTAAACCTTTCTTCCTATTCTCTGAGAACTGTTCAGCAAAAGAGGATTTCTACTTTGCCCTGCTCAAAAACCAAGAGCAGAGTTTCGGGGTGGACGGCCAAGTGCCGAAGCCATTGCATTTCGATGTTAAGAATATCATCTCACTGGTCCAGAAGCTTCACTCTACGGAAGAGAACATCCATTCGAGATGGCTAAATGCATTGCTTGGGAGGGTCTTCCTAGGAATCAATCAGACGAAGGATATCGAGACCTTCATCCGTGAGAAGCTCACTAAAAAGATCTCCCGTGTTAAACGACCTTCATTTCTTACTCACATTACCATCAATGGAATTGACACCGGCTCGGCAGCACCTTACTTCACGAATTTTAAACTCAAAGATCTTACAGTTGAGGGAGAATGTGTCGTTGAAGCCGACGTCAAATACTCGGGAAATGCTCGCATTGAAATCGCTGCCACAGCAAAGATCGACCTTGGCGCTAGATTTAAAGCGCGGGAAGTCAACCTTGTCCTTGCAGCTGTTCTCAAGAGAGCTGAGGGTCATATGCTGTTCAAGATCAAACCGCCACCAAGCAACCGAGTTTGGGTAACTTTCCAGAGCATGCCCAAGATGGAAATGGATATCGAACCCATCGTTAGTGCGAGACAAATCACTTATACAGTCATCCTTCGACAGATCGAGAATCGTATAAAGGAAGTAATTGCAGAAACAGTCGTGTTGCCATTCTGGGATGATATGCCCTTTTTCAAGACGGAGCACAAGCAGTGGCGAGGCGGTATCTTTGAAGGAGATGACGCCACGGTTCCCACTAATGATGCTGAAAGTATAGTCGCTGCAGCAGGAGATGTCGCAGCTGTCAGCCATCTTGATGGAAACCCGGATTTAGCAGAAGAGACGAAACCCCTGGAAAAAAGCCAGACAGTCCCAGTCATGGAAGCAACACCACCGCCAACGGGTCTCTTTGGGCGCAGACTTAGCAGGACAGGCACAAACCCTCAAGCTTCTGTTTCTGCTTCTGCTTCATCAACCAGTGTCGACTCTAAGGGACCCGGTGCAAGCCCAGTATTGAAGCCCAAGATCTCCAAGGCGTCCCTACAGCCTATCGTGGGTACTGATGCCGCTCATGCTGACATTTTCAAGCCATCGACATCACCCCCTGATCATGCTACTAATTACATGGCGGCTCTGCACTCCCGCTCACACGATGCTTCCCCCAAGCCCCCCCAGACTTCAGATGCGCCTTTGGAGTCATCGTCTGCTTCCCAAAGGTCAACCCGGTCTTCACGCTCTTCCTCATCAGCAAATGAAGCCCTCAACAATGATGTACCGGAAGACACTCAGAAGACTCCTGTTGCCATCGGCCGCCGTAACACGACCTCGTCGACTGGTTCATCTCACGCTGATGAAAGACCAGGTTCCTCTGCTGCCTCCTTGAAAGAGTCCATCAAGAGCCAGACAGGGTCACTGGGAAGGAGTTTCTTTACACGGCGTGAGCATCCGGAGGTACCCGTTCAAGTGGACGAGGAGTCGGACCACAGTGAAGCTTCTCGAGACCACCCGAATAATCCACTCCAGAGACAGACTACGCTGGCGGCTGTTTCAAATGCAGCATTGCAAGCCAAACAATGGGGTTGGAACGCTTATCAACGACACAAGGAAGCACGCAGACAGGCAGAGCAAGCAAACCATCTTGATCTCAGCCAGCCCATGGGAAGAGGTCAACCACTACCTCCTCCAGGAACGCCTCTCCCTAAGCCTACAAATGGCATGACGCGGATAGCACCCCCGACGAGTGTTCCTGCGAGGAAGCCAGTCCCTGGACACAATTCGGTAGAGTCTCTTGAGACTCACCACGAAAGCCATCCTGAGCACGAGCATGAGCATGAGAAGCATGGCGACCACCGTCCCCCCTTGCCTTCTCGCGGACGGCGTAGACAGAGCCACGCACCTGAACCGGACAATGGACAGAATGTTTTCGTCGTTGCCGCCCCAGAGGACTCTCAGCCCGCTACACCATCGGGTGATGACCCTTCAAATCATCAAGTGTGGGCGTCCAGTGATGAGCAGACAGTGACAGATAGCGGAACATCTCATCCTCCCTCGATGATCACCAACGAATCCTCACTCGTGCAAGATGAAAAGTCAGCCAGCCCTATAGAGCCAAAACCTGCCGCTCCAGCAGCAGCAGACGACGACGATGACTTTTCTGGATGGATGGACAACGAACCGTTAGATATGGAAATCAATGACCCTGTACAGCCAACTGCACAGGAAGTCAAGTAACACACAAAGAGAGAGAGAGAGAGAGAGAGAGAGAGAGAGAGAGAGAATCAGGCGTTCTGGACTATGACAGGCTGGGGATGACTACAAGTTCCTGATGGAGCAAGCTTCCTTCGGACTTACCTTTCTTATTATTATTGTTGGATCGGCGTTGCTGGACGGTGGGTGGGCTCTCGGTTATAGGTGCTACATCAGATATACCTCAAGAATTGAGTAGTAATTACACGCAGCCTGCACTGTACATCGAAATAGTTGTATATACCATTCGATTGCAAGTGTCGTTGGATGAGCTCTACTTGAGCCGTCGATCGAGCACATGAACGAATGGTGCTTGAACATGCCAGACAGCGAGCATTCCCACGAGCGCGTCTCGGTTTGACATCCCTTAGCTCGCCAAACAGAACGATAGACGGCTGGTAATGCTTTGGGAGCATTGATTTGTTCGACAACAGCTTGCCTTGACTTCAAAGCAACCCTCAATGTCTTCGAGATTGTGACAGATTCCAAAGTGCAATGATTAAATGCCCTCGTTGCGATGTTCTCTGCTCGGCTAACGGCATCTTTGACCCTCACATACATCAATGATCGGCTTGCGATTGCCATAAACCATACCATAAAGATAATCAGACAACAGCATGGTTGCTGCACTTGCAAGAGAATATTCTCACATGGTCATTTCACCGGGTGGTTATCGCAGTAAAGCCCCCACGTGTTAGTCACAAAGCAGTTGAGTCGTGGACGATCTCGGGAAGACATTCCTTTGCCAGAGACGCTCCTTGATAGATAAAACACAGAGGCGAATGCAAGACAAAGATCGTGAAAGTTCCGCAACGCCGAGATGGAGGTATTGAAAGAAGATGAATGCAGCAGGCATTGTGTTGTGTCGGGTTCCGGGGGCCAACTGGACGGACAGCATAGCATGGTCATGCCTGATTTTCATTGTTGCATTCACTTTGCCACCACTCGGCAGTAGTACGAGTGTCAGCTACCAGCCGATAACAGTTCTGAGCTTACTCGTCTTCGTACCGAGCGAGTGTTTCATGTGCCCTCGTGTATATCGCATCGGCAGAGTAAGCACAAAGAAGTAACGTCCAGTGCTCACTGTAACCTGTAACCAGCCTGGAAGATAGCAGCTCAACACACCCACCAAACAGTCTACCTACCTATACCCTCGGTTCTTGAGAACGGACAAGCGGGAGAAGGGGATATCGAGATCCTGTCTGCTGCTTCATCATTGACCCAAGTTGGTGTGAGTAATGTTGTGCGACAGAAGGTATTGAGCCAGGGCAGAATGCAGCTTTCTTGATGATTGGGTCTACTCTCAGCCCAACTCAGATCACGGCTTCGTGAAAATTATACTGTGTAGCACCATCTACGTTAGGCTATGTAAAGGGTGCGCAATGGCCGACTTGAGTACTGCTTTCCCGCCACCGATGCACCCCAAATGCAGATGAATTTGGTGAGGTGATACCCAACGCAGAGAATCGCGTGGCAGACTCCATCACCATTAGGTTAGTAGGGTAGGTAGTTTTAGTCTGGTGCCCCAGGATCTTCGTTGGACTCAGAGCAGACATCTCCGCCAAGAATATGGGGTACATGGCGGGGGAAAACGGAAGTGGCTTGGTCCTCATCCACAGTTGTCCTCGTAGTAGTACGGATACAGAAGATAGATAGCTTCTCAGCTGAGTTTGAAGCTTTTGGCGTGCGGGTGCCTGTCTCAACAACTTTATGTGTTTCTGAGGCGAGACCACGGAGCCAAGAAAGGCCAAGGTTCGAGGGATGAGCTGTGCCGCCGAGAATGCACGTTGCTGCGTTGAGAAAAGAGCTTGTTTCCCCCCATCTAAAATAGTAGCCAAGTTAGGCATCGCACTGTCTTTCTTGGCCGTGGGAGCCCCTCGTCAGTCGAGTTACAGTACAGATGGTAAGCTTGTTAAAAAGCTTGTGGTCAGTTGAGTTGCGCGGCCAAGCCGACGCCAAAGGGGTCTAGAAAAGATGCATAGAAAGAGTAAAAATACCCAGACCAGCCAGATTAGATCATGATAGCCTTTGTCAGATGCTCGGCGATCCTCGAATTGGCCAATCCCGTGGCTGCCTTTGAGCGCCGAGAGACTGAGGGGGGAGGCTCGATAGCACCATCTCGCCCCTCATCTCAGTAACACAACCGACAAGTAGGGTAGGGTAAAACGCCAACACCTGGTGACATGCCTTGTGCGGCGTCTACAACTGCAACTCGTCATTGAGACTTACGCCGTAACCCGGATCGATATAGCTTCCTTGAGTTTAAATGTCATGCTGCAGTTCTGTAGTTAGGTACTGCACTGTAACCGCGACCCCACGTCTCATCATGATACGTAATTGGTGTGTCTGGACTCGCTCGCTCTGCCGTACCGAAGCATGCCATGGCATGGCATTGACAAACGACAGGTGCGCTTATTCCAGCAGAATCTCAATTCAAGAAAAGCCGAATCCATCGAGAGAGAGAATGATGATGCTCTATTATGTGCCGAGACGAATGACGCCACCATGACCTGAACAGTCCATGGCTGATGTTGCTGTTGATTCGTCCCATCCATCAGGTTGCACCACCCACAGCAAGCAATTGAGTTGTGATGGATGGGGCTCGTGTTTCCAGACTGTTGGATTCAGTCCAATGGAGCCACTTACCAACTCAGGCAAGTAACTAAATAAAAAGTTATCCGCTGAAAGCCGTTCACGTTCAATATGCCTTGTTAGCTTGCTTGGCTTGGCTAAGTTGGACTTGTTGTGGTGAGGCATTTTCTGTCCTCGTCAACTCTCAAGCGGAGCTTGTCTGTGTCGCACCGTAACTACCAGACTTATCCATACAGACAGTACAGTGCTGATGCTGATGCACATGTCCTCTCATTATGCCCTGGCCTTGTACGTGTCAGGTCTTGCACTTGCAGCGGGTCTCGAGTCTGGAACATCGTGGGCGTTAACATGGCAGATTTCGCCAAGCAATTGACCAAACAAGAGGAGCAGTTCATGTCTGCCTGCACCTGGACACCGTGAATGATCATGGCCTGAGAGTTCACACTTGATACGACAGGGGGAGTAGTTCATTGAATAGCAGCTTTTTTGCGTCTCCGAGCTGGCCTGGCAACAAGAGAGTGTCACAGGGCTGAGCAACAAAGTCATACCTGTTTGTGCTCTGGAAAAAAACGTGAGAACTCCATGCATGCAAGGCATCGAAACAACGCCAGGTCCAGTGCATCAGCGTGGGATGATGTCTAGGGCCCTGCAGTTGCCAGCCGGCAGCGAGACGCCGTTGTCGACAGATCCAATGTCAAATTGAACGACGATAGCGTCGTGTAAGCTAACCACGGGCGGACCGACATTTGCCACGGATGCACACTCCCTCCTGGTCGTAGCTGGCACAGTTATCTCAACTGGATCTAACTTCGGACCACGCGGCGTTATCAGTAATTGTTCTTCGGCTTCACCTTTCAGATGCGAGCCGCGCCTAAGCTTTCGTTTGACTTTTGTGTATCATCAACAGCAAGGGCTGAGGTTGACTTGGCCTTTACCGTCCTAGGTGTAGTACGTCTCAATCCAAAAAGAGTGATCGAAAAGGTGTGGCAAGATCCGGCATTTGCTTAGATCTCGAAGGTGCCTCACCAGACCATTTGGGCTTAGCTATCTCGAGGGTGTTGCGATGTTCAAGCCAATCGACGCGATATTCCATGGGCTCATGCAAGTCTTATCCGCCACTGTTTGATGTACGATGCAAACCATTTAATTTTCGCAATCCAATAGCATATATTTGCGGGCTAACGGGGCCAAGAAAGCAGCCTCTCGGGCATCAGCGCCGTGATCAGGTAATTATCGTTCCCATTGACGTTGTTCAACTGGAGCTTCTTGGCGTCACTTCTGCCTGAATGGCATGACAAGTTCATGGATGAATCTGGAGGTCCTCGACTTAGTCCGATAGGATCGAAGGATCTTGGTCGATGAGCCTGCATTGCAGTAAATAATTCACTGTCTCATTCGTAGGACCTTGAGACCGGCTATAAAACTCACGAGGCAAAAGCCGGCTTGTTGATGCATACTACTGTTCGTTAGCTCAGATGTAAGTGCAAGTTTCTTGGATATCGGCATGTGTGATAATGATAGCAGCGGAGTCAATACTGGAGAGAGCCACTTCATATCATGGGTATGGAGCAACTGAGCATAGAGAGAGCACTCGAGGGTTGACGCTGTACTTTGATTTCCTATGTCATGGTGTCGCTTGCAGATATTACGTGCTCGCAACTGACGTCTTTTGCACTTACGACAACTTCCAAACCCTCTGATTTCAGCTCATATGAGGCGACCGTGCGTTCGGCTTGAGTGCCCTCGCGTGTCGGTAAGTGTCGGTGTCAATTCTCATGATGACAAGATTCATACCTGACGTAGAAGATAAGAGCCACGTGTAACAGCATGCTTCAGCATGACCTTCAGTGTTTGTCACTCGATGGCCTGGTGGTGAGGTACTCTCGATGAAGTTTCTCTTGGTCAGGCATCAGTATCTGATCAGAGTCCTCTTACCCAGTTCGTCGAGACCCTTGTAAATGCTTTGCTTGGCCTCTTTGAGCAATCGACTCTTTGGGCTTGATGTTTGACCCTTGCCAAAAGGTAAAAGCGATTTGTAAAGCACGTTCGGCAGATCACCACCAAGGCTACAGTGAAGACAGAATTAAGGTAGAATTAAACAATTAACCCATGGACGACGTAGCAACGTCCGTCCGCCAAGCACTTCCGGTGCGGTGGCTTAAATTGCCAAAGTGAACTACGGATTTCAAAGCACTCTAAGTGCCGTGTTTGAGTCAATGTGAGATTATTTGCCGGTGGTGAAGCTCAAGAACTTGACTTGACAGCCTCATAATTGAACCTTGACCCCTGATCAGCAGCAAATACCTACCTGAATACCAACTTTAGTTTGAGCCCATCAAGGCATCACAAAATGTCAGCAGTGCCATCGGGCACGGGCCGACAGAAACTCAGGTTGAATTAAAAACGACCGTCGATCGTGAGTTGTTTAACTCAACGTGTACAAGACTTTGTTTCTTACACGCGGATAACCTACGGCCAAGACAGGATTAACGATATCAAATATCCAATGAGCGATCGAGAGTGTGTTAGAGACACAAGAGACAAGGGACCGTGCCATGGGAGATCCAGGGATCAACTCCACTTCCTTGTCTCTCCGGGGGGCATATGACGCACTCGTACCCGTGTCAGCTATCCCTGTCATGCAGAGGCGAGAAAGATGGCTTGAATGGTGTGGCCTGGGGTGGGCGTGGAATGGAGATCCCGCACCGGACCGGTTTTGGAGGAGCTCGCGACCTTAGTAGGCGCTTCCAGGTTTATAAAACCACGAGATCACTCAACCTAGAAATAACAGCCGCTGCAGGCGCGTGTGAATATGACGATAGAGTCATAGGCTTCCTGAGATCGAGAAGGACGGGACAGGATTCCACCAACTATGAGTTGTGATTAAAGGCGAGTTAGGCAGCCCTAGAAAGGTCCCTTGATTCGCTGCGCTGGTCAAGATCTTGGTGTCGAGCACACTCAGGGCTGCCAGAACAGGGGACAAATTGACGGTCTTGGCGACAAGGGACTTAAATGCCAGACAGTGCAGACATCATCGTCGCGAAGCTTTGCGGTGCGACCTCTGTATCCCCTTGATTCGCGAATAGGTGGAAATTTTGATGACCATCATTTCCTGTTTTTGTTATTCGATTGATGCCTGGAGAGGTTCCTTATTTCTGGCTTGCTTTTAGAGAGATCACAGAACACAGACCGACACTTCGACACGCCAGGGGGCTTCCCGAAATCCAATTTGCGCTTAATCATATCCCATGCGATTTGCGTTGCACATAAGGAAACGTAAATGCCGCTTGGTATGTCTATCAACGCCGATCAGGCGTGACAGGTATGAGTTAGAATTCAAGCTTACTTTGAATAATCTCAAACCGCCGCGCAACTTGTCTTACTTGTGCGTCACTTTGAGGCGCAATCGCAATGCAGCGAGAGCTTTGACGGAGGAGGACGCGCATACGCAGATCTGTGTCAAAGGACATTCGTCGTCCGGCTACACAACAGCACCTTGCGTGCGCGTCTCTGGCGAAGTTGAACAGGGGACACTGCAGACAGGAGTGACGAAGTGAAGGCGATTAGTGTCGGCAGATTGAAACCAAATCGGAAGCAATGGCACTGGCCGGAGCTTCTGAGGTCGAAAAAGAAGATCACTGAAGATATGTTTTTCTAAAACTTCATATGAGATAGCTCCGGATAGCAAACCGGGATTTTCGCATGATTGGAAGCATGTTGACCGGATAAGCGCCGTCCAATGTCCGATATCAGAGCCGCAACGGCAGGCAGAAACTGGGCTGATTTTGACAACCGCGGTGTCGCGGATGAAAGGATATGCCTGATTGCGGCTCTTGGATGTCGAAATGACCAATCCTAGCCAAGATCCGGCATCATGGCAAGACTCATGATTTGCATGCAAATGCAGTCGAAGTTGAGGGTTGCTGATCAGTGACACTCGACTCCAGCTCCGTGGAAAATGCTGGCCTTCCTGTTCTTGATGAGAACTGCCGTCTCTCCCGAGCAACTCCAATCAACGGCTTGAGGCGCTTATCCTGGTGGATTTTGATGCTGCCCTTGCCCTGAGTGGTAACAGTGCAGCCGGCTATAGAGGACCGAGAGACCTATAATTAAATTTCCCAGACTCCGTTTCATGCTCTTCGTCGACTCAGGCGAGGCAGCAGAGCGGGTACCAATGGTGCAGGTATTGTCCCGTGATCGGTACGGTGTACCCCATTATCCTTCGATTGAGTATCTTTATTAGGAGAACATAACTTGAATGCAATCGTGGGCTAGACTCTTCATTAGGCGATCATAACTTCCTCAAATCATTGGCTAAATTTATCCAAGATACCTTGCCTCTTGTGCAAGCCCCTGGAACATAAACCCGCGGCTTGCGTGGGGTATTTTTTTGTGACGATGCAGTGGTCCAGGTCGGTCAGCTAAATTGGCTTTGAATGATGGCTGAAATTGGCTCAAAGGCACGCGAGCTGGCAGACATGCCGCAAGGGGTTGAAGGAGAAACTTGACATGGCATTCAGCCATTGCACCGCCAGTTGCTTACGCCAGATGCGTTCCCTTTCGAGGCCGGGCGAGACAGGGCTGGGAAGAGGCGCGGGATTATTGACTGCTTGCGCCTTGTTCAGGAGACGGTACCCCTAATGATTTGCTGAGAGCAGAAACACGAATGCTTCATGTGGAGATCCATGATACGTGGAAGATCGTCACAAAGGGCGAGCATTGAGCACGAGACACGAGTGCTCATTATGGAATTGACCGCTGTTCCTGATTGACTTGTCGATGATGTAACTGGGCTATTTGATGGGCTGGAAGATTATGAGTCCCGTTGTGCACCGTCACGATCGCTTTTTGAAAAGTCTTGGCTGTAACAGGGTCTCGGGCAGATGCTCGCTCTGGAATTGCATGGGGTTAAACTGAGATGACGAGACAAGATCTCAGCAAACACGATTTCGAGACAGAAAAGTTGGTAACTGTTTGTGGCGATGTGCGAGATGCAACAACGAGGTTGCAATAGCTCACTCCATCACGCAAAGGCAAGTTCATGATGCTTTTTTGCACTTATTCATGATGTTTGAAGATTTGACACTCGAGTCGATTGCGCTTACACCAGATTTGACTGGCGGTGGAGCCGATGCAGATAATTGGTCAGTGGCTGTCGCACTTGCACGTTCACTTTGGAGCAGGACAGCGAACCGCTCACTCCAAGGGACCCCAGATGGGGAAAGAGAGGCCGGGTCAAGGTGAGCAGACCAATGAGAGCACATAGAAAACTGGCCGAATTGCTCGCCGAGGCTTCTCGGCAGGTACGGTACAACATTGATTTGATGGCGCCTGCATCGTCATTTGATTAGCGGGAGCTTCCACCTGTCTTGAAGATTCAGGAGAGCAGTTGCATCAAGAACCTCACGCACCTGTGTTTCTTCAGAAGCCAAAAGAAACATCAAAATAAACTATTGTTGGGTTCCCCGTTGCTACTTGCTGTATGGCCGAGGCACTGCAGCTCTAGAACCTAAAAGGCAGCTGCTGCCATCGAATGGATCAGGTACTGTAAACAAGAGGCTCAGGGCAGGGCAGACGAAGCCAGAGAGAAAACTCAGTGACAAAAATACTGACGTAAGTTAACAGCATAAACTCGGAGGCTCTCGGAGAAGTTTATTTTTTGGCATACAATGTCAAGCCAGGGCCAGGGCAGAGTTGAGAGCACTGGACCTCAGTAATGCAATGCAGATGCAGAGACAGAACCTGGAAAATTGGGGCACTTCGGTCATCGTGAAGGCAAATACAGTTAGCCAAGCTTTTCCCATGGCTCACCCACGCATAATTTCCGTGTTGGCGCCTCTACTTTACCATTGATGAAATTATGGCATATCTTCGGGTTGGCCCGTGATCTCTAAGCTGGAAATCCCCGTAATCTTCGTTGGTATCTCGGGCTGTCATCAGAAGAATTGCCTTTGCTATCTGGTCTTGCACCTACGTCGTCGAAGAATTCCGCACTCTCGCCGCACCCCTTGGTAACTGGCTGGGCTGCATCTTTCTGGGTAAAAGGCGATTCAAGTCACCCACTGGGTCGCATATGATGTGGATTTTTAGTAGATAAATCACGCACTGTGCTCATATGTATGCACGTATTTTACTAGGTAGTCCGACGGAGCAAAATGGACCAGTCAAGTTTCGTTTATCTATCCTAGGGTTCCATGGACGGGATTAATAAACCGGAGGACACTTATTATTGATTGCTGCCCGCTGTCCTCTTGATGAAGCAAGCAGTTGGTGATCTGGATAACTCACTCAGCGATATCAATCCTCGGCCTCTTTCTCCGTATCCCGATCTCCAAAATACCTTACCCCCCACTCACACACATACATGAACCATTTTTTCTCTACCCCAACCCAAGCAGAGTTACCTGCACGTCAATCATTGCATCCAATACAGAATCAGTCAAAGTTTTTGGCTTTGGCCTTGTGTATATGTACGTACACACACTCGATACTGTACGTGCATATCGCTTCAGCACTCGGACGAGAAAGTGAGAGCGTGTGAGAATGAGAGTATGCGCACGCCCCTCCCCATGGCCCATCCGCATCCACAATCCATATCCTGACCCTTGTCCATGTTCCCCACGTCGAGTTGTGGTCTGTGATCCACCTTGAAGCTTTGCCAAAGAAAGAGTGGACGGTTCCTTAGTTCGGTTTGGCTCTGGTGGGCTGGGGATAGACTGGTGAAGGGACCGAATTGATCGACTGCACTGAGTAAGTAATAGTGTAGCAGCTTCATAACTTGTACGGACACAAAAGACAAGCTGCGCGCTTTTTTCTCTCTCTCCTGCTCGTCTCCTTACTTCAGCTTTCCTCTCTCCTTTAGCTTTTACTTAAACATCTTCTTTCCCTTATTTATATATCCTTAAAAGGGAAAAACGAAAACTGGTTGATCGTGCTGCTCTTTTGCTTCACTCTCACTGTTATAATCACCCGGCTACTACTTTTGATGCCGCCCCCTCCTCGTCTTGATATCCTCCTACGACCAAGTCGACGTCCCATGTGGTTTCTCTAGTATCCCATTCAACAATTGTGGGAGATTATACAACGGACAACAACGTGTTTGGAGACAATAGACAACATTCAATGTTCAATTGAAGACCGAAAAACGGACACCGAACTCCGTTTGAACTGCATCGACATTCGACAAGCATTCTAGGCTTGCACACGGGCACGAGATCTTGATCAACTCAAAAAAGGCCCCGGCATAATCGACCGTTGCAATCTATCAGTTGTCAACTTTTGAGAAAAAAGACACCATACGCTTGAACGTAACACCTTTTGCTTGATCACGGTATTCGACAGCTACCTCGTGGCTACTCCTCTGGGTCAAAGTCTTCTGCCAAGATCGCAAATCTTGGATACCTACCATATCGCCGCAACGATTCGGTAGTGCCGTCGAGCGTTTCTCGCATTTTGCCGACGAACCAACCACAAACGCCATTCGCCCAGCGACAGAAGCACAACACAGCACTCTAGTCGCTAAACCGTCCCCATCACTCAACTGACCCCAATCCTTGGATGGTGGGTGTGTGGCTCTGACTTACAGCTCTTGGTCCCTCGCTTCTGTTAGTGACCAGCTGCCCTCCCCCAATCGACAGCACCTGCTCTGTACTTTAGGCGCCGCCTCTACACCGAAGCTCTGTACCCCTCTATTCGACACCGTCGCCATTCACTGCAAGCCCCGTCCGAGATAAAACAGCAGAAGCGCCCTCAAGGCTCAATCTCGCTATTTCTCAGCCCGCGACTTCGAAAAAAGATGGGCGTTATGGCGGCACTTTCGGCCCCAAGGGCCATGGTAGCACCCCACCAGCACCAACCACAGGGGTCCTCCACCCTCGTCACAGGTATGGACATACAATTCTCTTACTGTTGTTTGTCTGTGTAATCAACTCCATGTTTCCCGTCTTCTCCTTGATTTGCCTCTTTCCATCCTCACCCAAACCCATCTGGGCAAGCATTGCCCGTCCATTCGCCCGTTTCAAGTCAAGTCTATTCCTGTTTTCTATTCCCCCTCGTGTTCATGTCTTGGTCTGCTCTTTGATGAGCAGCAGCTCATTTCATTTCACTTGACTTGACTTGATTGTTTCTCCGCTTTTGTCTTCTACATTCATTTCGTCATTCCCACGTCCACCGGAAGCGAGAAGTCTCTCCATCTCCGTGGACCCTGCGCCGCGGACAAAGCTGCAAGTTGAGTAGTGACGCGATAAACGTGGGACCTGCAACTGAAGCTCGACTCGGCTGAATCAAATCGGCTTTGAGCGACGGCTTTTGTAAGTGGGCTTGCACTTTTTTTTTACTCTGTCATTTGCTGAGAAAGCAAAGGCAAAGGCAAAATAAAAAAGAACAAAGTAAACAGCGGCAATTGGATGGACGCAACTAGAAGGTTGGATTTGTTCGGACATTCGCCATTTAGTTATTTCCATCCATCACCATTTCCCCATTATAATTCCGTCAATGTTAATGTCACTGTCACTTGTCACCGTCACTTCCCCCTTCGCTGTGCCTTATTGGGCTGAGCCTAGACTTTACAAATTCATGACATTTGCTGAGCCTTGGCACACTTTGGGGGTCTCGGTCCAGTTTTGCTGCATGATCACTCGTTCTCGCTCCCTCTTACTCACAACTCACGTTCCATTCTATTTCTGCCTCATGCACACCCCAGTTTAATTCCTAGTTCCCCTAGCCTTGTCCCATGTCAACCCGAACCCTGCAACTGCAACTTCTCCAACATAAACATCAAGTCATCCCTGCCTGCTGACGTCTTTTTGCCTGCTCCCGCCACAGATAAAAGTACCTCATCCTCTACCTTTCGCCCAAACCAGTTCCAGTCCCTATCGTCGCCTCGCGGATATAGTACCGACCTTACTGAATCAATTGTCCTAGAAGAAGGTGGTGAATCTGGAAGCGAATCCGCTGTTGAGCCCGTTACACCTGTTAGTGGTCGCCAGTCCCAGGACTTTACCCTCCAGAGCCAGGACCTGCAGGACCTACAAAATCTGCAGTCTTACCAGACGGCTTCAGCCACATCTTCAGGAGTTGTACCTATCTCGATCCCCAACTCGGCCAACCCCAACAAAGGATCATATATATCACAATCCGCAAATAACAGCCGCCCTCCTACTACCTACGAACCAAGTACTCCAAGAGCAACAGAACCTGAGCCGGGCAGTTCTCTCACCCGTCAGTCAACCCGAGGTTCCATCTCCACCTCGAGTTTCAAGCGCACCATGTCGAGCTTCTTCCGCCGATCAAATTCCCACATTAAGAACGATTATATACCTGCGGAATCTGCAACACCCTCCGTCGTGTCCGCACCAACGGAACCTCAAACAAATGGCCAACCACGTGCTGCAGCTCGCCGTCGTTTCTCCATGAACCGCTCTTCTGCAACTACTCGTTCCAACTCACCCCCTTCGCCTAGCGACTATGGATTAGAAATGGCCCCCCCACACCGTGAACGTGCCTCTGACAAGTCTCTTCCCAGTCAAGGAGACTTCAAGAAGAACCGCGCATCGACTGGTCTGACTCTGCGTGGCCGAGCTATTAACTTCGTTGGCGCTCATAACCCCAGCCGAGGGACCGGACACAAGCGCCCTGAGTACAACCGCAGAGCTAGCAGCTATGACGGTAGCCGACCCAGCACCCCTCTTCCACCTCCTGCGGAAGGCGACGAGACTATGTATCCACCCGAACGAAGTGTCTGGCCTCTTCCTCCTGACTCCGGTACTGGTGCCAAGGCTCGACGCATGAGTTTGAGCCTTCCTGACGACTTCGCCGTGGACGTAGCTGAGCTACAGAACGAATTCGAATACCAGCGCAAATTCCTCGGCCGTCATGGCAAGCATCTTGGCAAGGGAGCGGCTTCTAAGGTTACCCTCATGATGCGAAAAGGTTACCCAGAAGAGCTTTACGCCGTCAAGGAGTTCCGCGGCAAATCGCACCGGGAAAGCCAGCAGGACTACGAGAACAAGATCAAGTCAGAGTTCAGCATTGCGAAGAGCTTACATCATCCCAATATTGTCGAGACTTTTCGCCTATGTACCGATCACGGGCGATGGAACCATGTCATGGAATATTGCTCGGAAGGTGATCTTTTCAGCTTGGTCTCCAAGGGTCATCTCAAGGGTGATGACCGGAAGAAGGACCGCATGTGTCTCTTCAAGCAGCTTATTCAAGGTGTTCATTACTTGCATGCCAATGGCATTGCCCATCGTGATATCAAGCTTGAGAACCTTCTGATCACCAAGGACAGTAAGCTCAAGATTACCGATTTTGGTGTATCGGAAGTTTTCTGTGGTACTCACCCGGGTCTTCGTGAAGCTGGTGGACAATGCGGCCGTAACATGAGCGGCGAGGTCCGCCTTTGCTCACCTGGCATCTGTGGAAGTGAGCCCTACATCGCTCCTGAGGTCCTCGCCAAGAAGGAAAACTACGACCCCCGGTCACTCGATGTGTGGAGTTCTGCGATCGTCATGATTTATCTCACCTTTGGCGGCGCCATCTGGTCCCGCGCTGTCCCAGGAGAGCTCCATTATGATAAGCTCGTCAAGGGCTGGGAAACATGGTATGGAAAGCACCCAGAGGCCGATGCCACTATCTCTGATACGGATTACCCCAAATGCTACGCCCTCGACGTGGGCATGTCCCCACCTGCTCTCCGCCGTCTTGTGCTACAGATGTTGAACCCTGATCCGCAAAAGCGAATCAGCATTGAGGACGTCATCCACAACCGCTGGCTTAAGAATGTTGAGTGCTGCCAGCTGGAATCCTACGATGACCCCGCTCTTCTCATCGATGCGACCAAGAAGGACAACACAGCCAATGGCAACAAAAAGATCTTTTGCCACAACCATCTACCCCCGAAAGGCACTGGCTCCCACTCGCTGGGCAAGATGCCAGGCCAGCCTGGCTACTAGACGACTTAATGACTGATGGAACGACATTTGAAATGTCCTACAAACACTAAACAACCATTTCTTTGATAATATGAGCAACATTGGATTTGTGCGCCTATAACTTTTGCATTCAACTATATTGGCGTTGGGGTCAAGCTGGCCATGGATGATGGTCCAGGCCTGCATGGTTTGGAGTTGGTGAATTTCTGTCGTTTGTTTTCTTTTACACTCCAACCTGTACATAGTATACACCCTCTTCCCTGTCTTCGTCGGACGACGACGTACTACAGCCGACGAGGATGGGGGATGTCTTACAAGCAAAGTAGACTTAATACCCCCCTGAAGAAACAGTCTCTTGCTCTTTTGGAATCTGGTGGATAATGGATATTTAACATGCCATTGGTCTGCAGATGGAAAGAAAAGTCGGGTAGTAGGATGAGCATGGGGGTTTATCAATTCACCCGTTTTATTCTTTTTTATGAGTTTTTGGATTCAAAGATGCGCGCGACCCCCTTGAAGATTGTTTATTCTTACAAGCATCACTTACACATATATACGCACGTATGTATACATGGGCTTGCTGCTCTGGCGCTCTGATGCCATTGCCACCAGTCTTTTCTGCGAACTAGCACAATAGACTTGCGTTCTTGTTCATTCAATCGGTTTTCATTCCAGCCTCGGTTCGTTCTCAGTATCCGTAAAAAAAGGGCCGTCTTCGGAGCCACTTGGTGATGTGGCCGCGATCATACTTGACGTCTTTATCAGGTGCTTTGTCCTTTCTGAGATAGCATTTATCAATCGCCTGACGATTGAGTAAGAGCATTATCTAGATTTACAAGGATTGAAGCGAGATCTGTTTTACTAGAAGGATGATGGAAGCATTCCACTTGTTGGCATGGTAGCACGTTATATCACATGTCGTTACTGCAAGACTGATGGTTATTTCTCTGAATGTCTATTTACCCGGCAATCTGGGACAGATGAGTGCACACTCCTCTATGGCGTGTACGGATGCGCCGATGCTGCGGGCTGGGAAGTTTTCGGTGTTACGTATCCAGAAGCGACGGAAAGCATCCCACGCGATATGCACGCAGGCAGACATGTCTCACCACGACGATGTTTATGCTGTACTAGCCATGACGAAAGCGAAGGCGGAATGAGCGATATATTGGCTTGAATATTGATGCTGGAGCGGCCTCACCGCTGATCAATAGTAGTGAAAGTGGAAATGCCACAGGATCTCATTGGACTTGTACACAAAATTGAGGCTTTGCGATGATGCTGAGCACTGGATAGAATTTGTGGCGCATTTACGAAATGTGCATGTGAATTGGAATGTGAATGTGAGTGAGAGGAAGGGCGTGACGCTGATACACCCTCACGATATCCCTCACCGGTCGTCGTGGGTTTCCACTGAGTTTCACTGGTGTTGGGCGTCTGTTCCGGGTACCTGGCTAAAGCTGAAGCCGTCATCAACGCAAAGGTTCTGGACAAAGTTGAGACACAGTGACAGCCTCCCACGTGGTCAAGAGGATTTGACGGAACAGAGAGAGTCTCACGACCAGTGAGTGAGTGTTTGGCTTCAGATCACATTGCTCCCTTTGGAGCGGTTTAGCATGAATGGCCCGCGTGACCGGTCATGCTTAACACTTACTCCGGGTCACAACTAATGCAGCATCGCGGAAATAACGTGCCGAGCGAAACATGACAAGAACTGAGGCTGGTGAAGCGCGACTACCGCCCTCGCTGCACGAGAGAGAACTGGCACACCGAAAGAAGCCTCCTCGGATATCAGTGCCGAGAAGTAGGAGTAGGAGGGCTGGCTGATTCGTGCGCGCGTTGGAGATTTCGTGGGGGTGGAGGCGTTTTTCCATCTTTCTTTTTTTTGTTTTTTTTTTTTGTTTGTGTTACCCACGGACAAGTTGTGATTGTTGGGATATTGGAGAATTACAAGTGTCTTTCTTCCCCAGATGTAACACGAGAATTCTGGGGGGAAAGCGGCTGGCTGAGGGATGGATGGAGGGAGTGAGTATAGATACAGAGTTTCGTGAAGGAGTCAAGGTTCATAGGTAGGCTGCTGCTTATGTAGACTTGGTGGACGGTTGCTTTGGAAAGTCTGAGCCTGATGGCGGGGAAGAAGAAGAAACTTGCCGTGCCGTCAATCGTAGGAATGGAATGGAATGCGTAAATGATAGTGCTCACTTTCTGTGTAAGCTTAAAATGGAATGATACCCGATATACTTTTAATATCAACTTTCCTTGTCCATGAGGTGAGTACATAAGGTAATTGTGTATGTCCAGTACTTGGGTTCTTCAAGTGCCGATATTGAACGGCATTAATATGGAGCACGGCCCGACAGTGGGTCCGCTTTGTCCAAACCTAGGTAGACAGACAATCTAGGAACTTCTCATTGTAGAGTAGGTATCCGTACTTCTGAGCAAATAAGTTTTTATCTCGTCTCAAGATATATCCACCATCTGCCCCGTGTTCTGTTCATGAAACTATCGTCGAAATGTCGGAATTCCACTACAGCCTGGCTCCGGTTCCCTAATTAAACCTTAAATTTCTCTAAGCTTAAGGTAGTTGTTGCGCCCAGTTAGAGTTTCTCTGGCTTCTGGAAAACGTTTCAGATACATCGTCGACTGTCCATATTAATAATTCCTCCAATGGCTGATATATGTTTACGTGTGGAATATCCGATTCTCGTTCCCAAAGTGGGATGTCTTAATCAACTGCCGCGTATACAAGATTACCAACATGGCCTGAAACGGAGCACCTACCGAATTACCCGATCTGAAAGACTGAAAAGGGTTCTGTTCAAGATGTATATTTAAGACGCTGTTGCATCGTAGCAACATGGCTGGTTCTGTAGCATTTTGTCTTCAAGTTACTACTGGCTAGTATCCGTTCATTTCTTTGTATTTCATTCATTCCTTTGCCTATCGTATATATTGTTACTCGCCCACCATGCGTACCGCTGCTGTCATCACTCTTCTGGCCTCCGTGGTCTCTGCAACTCCCTTCGGCCAACGCTCTCAGGTTCTCCCCAGAGCAAGCGAGACTTGCCCCGTCGTCTTCGATGGCCGAGTCCCTGCCAATGCCTCTCTGACCGACTTTGACACGGCGAATGGCGGCGGCTGGAACCCTTACAACCCGGGCTTCGTCAAGGGAAACAACATCTCCTGGTCCGAGATTCTCAAGCTCCCCAAGACCAAGACCAAGTCGCGTTTTGATACCGAGGCTGGTACCATCCCTCTCGAGGTCACTATCAGCGACAAGAGTATCTTCATGAAGCAGCTTGGCTTCAGACGCGCTGGTCTGCAGTTCAACAAGGATAGCAACGAGGGCAGCCCTGGATCCAAGGGTGTCAAGACTCTGCACTTTAGCATCCAGCAAGATGACAAGCGCCCTCTCAACCTGAGCCATGAGTACCTGGTGAGTATACCCGCAATCATCATTGGCCACGTTGATGCTAACAATGATAGAATGTTTGGCACGAGAAGGCCGATTTCTCCGGCAACCAGTTCCAGTTCCAGGCTGGTCAACTCATCGGGCAGAACGGCACCGCTGCTACTTGGAAGCTTCTCGACCAGGACTTCAAGCTTCTCTGGGAGACTCCTATGCTCAAGAAGGTGTGGCAGAACTTTGCCATCACTCTCAACTACGAGAAGAAGTAAGTCTATACCAACAACATAGCACAAAGACTGTAACTAACAATCGCAGCACCATCCAAGCCTACTACTCCAAGGGATGCAAGCCTCTCAAGGCCGCCACTGAGCCCATCGCCCGCAACTTGACCGGCCAGGGACAGTTCCAGATTGGTATCCTCAAGAAGCCTACTGGCACTGATGATGTTGCCAACTCTGGATTCCAGGAGGCCAACTTGAACGAGGGACTTATTTACGGTGGTATCTTCCTTGAGGACAGCGCGGATGGATGTGTTTCTCTCTAAGTTCTCACTTGGGATGGATGCTGCAGATGTTGTATGATAATAATGGTCAAGTTCTAGACTCTACGACATTACGTACCTACCGCTTCCAGGAGAAAATATTTGTATATACCCACCTTGTTTTATTCTGTTTTAGATGTCTATTACAGTGTATGATGTATGGTCCTCAGCTGTGCCCAAGCTGTCGCAGTTGGTTCCTCATGACCACCATCGACAATTTCGAGTTAATGAGTTAGTCGTAGCATAACTGCACAACGAAACAACCACTAGAGCTGCATATATAAATAGTTTTTGTTTCGAGCGAGTAGAACAAGACCCTTCTTCTTCGAAAATGGCTTCCAGGCCTATTCAAAGTTGGTAGCTGTAAAATGCTGAAAACCATGTCACGTGCTACGAAGCTGAAGTTCTGGTCTACGCAACATTTCCAAGTCTCACCATCAAATTGGAACGCAATGAGGTCGGTCTTGTTCACCTCCCACGAAGATGGCAACCTTTTCCTTGTGTCAATTGTCAAGTGCGAGCCGCAGACTTTCCTTGAGCCTTTTGCGCCAACATCAAAACAAACTTGCTGTTTCCAAACGACACCCTAGCCCGTTTCGACTCCTCCTCTCTCTCCAACAACCAAGATATCTTCACACCGGTGACGATGCAAAGCCAGACGAATCAACACCGATCAACAGCGACATTGCTGCCGGGGAGGGCATAGAAGCCCACGGCTCTGTCGATACCAGTAACGAAGCGACACCAATTGTAGACGACTCGATCAAAAGCAGTGACGATGTTACTAGGGACCAAGACGTCGGTGATGGTGATGCCTCGACCCCAGATCCCATTATCTTATCCTCAGACCCAAGAGACGAACCCAAGGTTAAGGCAAGGCCATGGACCGAGGAGGACTTGGCCCACCTCGAAGGATTCATCAGACGGCCATATTTCAGTGTCCTCTACATTGCAAAGCGGATGGACCGACGTTTTGAAAGTGTCATGGACCAGCTCAAGCAGATGGAGGAACAGAAGGGAATCAAGCTACTGAACCGAAGTTGGCACCAAACTCCATGGCAACATACAATGGATGCTACCCCAGAGCAAGACGCAATTTTCGAGGCCAAGCACGACGAAGTGCAAAAGCGTATGGAACACATTGTCGAAGCACTCATGACCTTGCCAAAAACGGACCAGTGGGAGGAAATTCTCAAGCTGAAATCTGCCTCGGAATGGGCATCAGCCATCATGAAGCTAATACCACTACGAGTCTGGCACATCTTGGCCGGCGACAACCCGCCGTCCGAGAAGGAATACGGGACCATACCAATGGCTGATCCGTATAACACATTTGGATTGTTCGCCCAAATCTACCAACGCAGGTTATACATAGGCTTCGCTGACAAACCATTTGGCCTGATGGGGCCCAAAGCCGCAAAAAACAAGCCGATCAAGCGCCATGGATTGGTAGTCCCGTTGATTCCAGTGTCTTCAGCGATGCTTAAGCAGCTTACCCACAAGGAAATCGTTGAGCAGAGGTATACACTTGGACTTGCCAGGGCAGCGCTCGCGGCATGGCTTGGGGCATATCAGTTCGAGGTATCTCCTACTCTCCGCCAATTGTATGCCTGGTGGGAGAAGGATGTACATCCGGGCTTACACCATTTTGGCTTGATTTTTGGTAATCCACTTGAGAGGAGACTCATTCTCCCGCTGACACCAGAGGCACGTGCCGCTAGAAGGGTCAAACATCAGGCTGAGGCGTTGGAACGTGAGGGAGAGAAGACAGTGAAGGAAGTGATGTCGTCACGGAGAGAAAGTTGTAAGAAGCGAACTTCTGATGCTTGGGGGGGATTCTGAGGATCCATGCGAGGGTCATTTGTAGAAAAGGTGTAAATTTTGCCAGTTAAGAGCCAGCAGATAGGCATGTAGTCATGTATGATTAGAGACAATAAACTCGGTCAAACCCTCGTCCTATTTCTTCCTAGTCCCTAGCAACACTCAACAGAACTGAGACCCTATTCCGTACAAACTAAATGATGAGCGAGCTGGTGGGATCTCTGGTGACGATCGTGGTGTGCTTGACACATGATAGTCATCGTTTTTGGGATCCAAATCACAAATGATTGACAGGTCGTCGAGCAAGGAAGACTTGCTATAGTATTTTGCCCTTGGGATCGGTTAGTGTATGAGAATTGAAGACTCTTCTGACTTGCTTTGTGATTGGCCCCCCAAAAACTCGTGATATCACCTCCATGTTCTCGGCAAGTTTTAGAGAACAAGTGCTTTAAGTGAAGGAATAATACAGGGGAAGGTTATAACCCTGATATTACTTTCGAATCAGTCGTTTCATAAAGACCGTCGTTACTCCGGATCAACCGTTACAGTTGAGTTGCGATAGCACACACTGAGAGCTGAACACAGCTTACGGCTTCCATGCTTTTTGATTGCTAACAGCGCTCTACGTCTTGTTCTGGTGCAGCACAGAAGCGTTAGTGATATGCGGCTATGTGAGGAGTAGCCAGTCATTATCCGTTCTGTCCTCCAAGCATACATTGTCGTGTTTAGTGTCGTATCAAGAGGTAAGACTTGTGAGATGCTCGTATTCTCTTGGCATCAGTCTTGACTCCGCGTTTTGTATAACTTTGGCAGAGCCCCCTCTTCCGGGAAAAGCTCATCGCCACCACAGATATCCTCGTCAGTCTCTCTCAGCACTGGTGCTTGTCTATCTACGACATTGAGACTCAATGAGCCGGTCTATATCAACACATACTATTCATGTCGACTCGGCACTCGAAACTCGGCCTCATCACTCTTCAGTAAAGTCGCATCTCAGGGATAAAGTGTGCCCTTGACGCCTTCAACTAATAAAAGGATGACCTGTGGAAGAAATCGAGGCTATGCTTTTCAAGGGCTGCTAAATCGAAGCAAAGAAGTTTCTCATGCCAAAGCTCTTTCTATGCATGCACTCGCTGCTTCTCTTTCTGTCGTCTGTGATCCTCCAAAACAGGCTTCCGTCATAGCATGCTCTCAGGTCGTCCTTTTTTATGATTCCATCTTCCTGGAGAAGCACATATGTTGTCCACCACTCCATGAAAGCAAAGGTCCAACCAGCTGGATCTGCTGCACAACGATCCTTGGCCCATAATCTCCATAGATCATCAGCAGTCAAGCCCCCATTACCAGAGGTATCGAACCGCTCGAGCATCTGCTCGAATCTCTCGGGGCTGAAGTTCCCATCAAAGTCGAAGATGCCTGTATCAGAGCCATGCTTGGCCTTGTGGATGTCATTGACATAGATGCGGGACAAGGGGTCAGGGATCCAACTATAACCGAGCCGTGTTGGATACGAAAAGAAGATGGGGATGAGAAGAGAGCCTATTGAGAAGAAGAGGCCGAAACCGAGTTCGCGGAAGCCGTTGTAGACGTCCCATGGGTTGACGATGTCGTCATTGTCGCGGTCCCAGAATTGAACGTGTTTTTGAAGAGGGCCGAGCTTCTTGTCTTCATCTTTGGAGGCCACGACAGGTTTTAATTGTTTTTCATGATGATCTGAGCACACTTTGGCGTATGTGCTTTGGGTGTAGTCATTGTCGAGTTTGTTGGACTGTCCCATGTTGGCATTGACACTTTTGTTTCTAGTTGAGAAAATGCAGGCACCAATTTCAATAGAGAGAGGATCATCAATGTATAATATTCGGGTTGATATTAAGGAAAGTTATTGCTGTCTCATTGTCATTATGCTGTGGCTAATCTTAAGACACTGTTTACGAGCAATGGACGTAATCGTAACAACGCACATCTCGAGGTTTCCAACATGTGATTCTACTCAATTCTGATATCGATGATCCGCCGATAATACTAATAGAACTATATACAGAGATGTTATGCTAGACTTGCATAAACTTATCAATTTGAGCGGTCAAAATATGGAATAATTAACTGCCCATCATGAGCATCATATCCCGGGTAAAACTTCCCTTCCACAGAGAACTCTTCCACTCGAAAGATTCATCGTCATACTCTGGCTTCGATAAACAGAACTCTGCCAAGACTCGGTTGTCTTGATCCAAGTGTCTGGTACGGAGATAGAAGCACTTCGAACCGGCAACAGACACAACTTCTCTCGCATGATCGAAGCGAAACTTACCCACACATGCCTGGCTTCCATCTTTATATCGAAACAATAGACCGGATACTGAACTGGTCCCCTTATCAAATTTTTCTCTGCAGATCTGAACCTCGGTCACAGCCTCGAGCGAGATTTCTGTGGTCTCAACAAGATCTGTTTCGGATTCGGGTGCTAGTCCTGCTCGTGGGTTCTCTTTATCACTTCCTTTCACAGTCGGTGACGCGAACAAAGAAATGCCCCCAAGACGAGGGCTGAAGTATACTAGCATTGGAATTCCTGTTGAGTCTTTGGATACGCATTTCCACTCGCTGTGTGTTGAGCTGTTTCCCCCCATGGTAAGTGTTCGGGACTGATTAGTGACCAGCTAATAAGAGTCAGCTTCAAGCTTCAAGGGGGTACGGCATGTAGAATCATACCGAAATAGCAGTCTCAGCGGCAGTATTTGACGTCTTTGGTCTTCTTTCATCTTCACTTGTGTCCTTCTCGTCTGCTTCCTTCTTTGCGCGCAACCAGACTTGCTCGACACGTTCTCCGGGATTCAGCGGATGGTAAGTCCAATGAGGGGATGCAATTGCGGTCGAGTCATCTGACTTTTCCCTGGCCAACTTTCGCTTCGCCATTCCGTCCAGTTCACAATAAAAGGTCAAGGACTCTTGAGCCTTGTGCGTATGAAGGTCGACCAGCCGGCCCTTGTACCAACAAGCAGAATATCCCGTGATCTCAGGCTCGTTGAATTCCAAAGCAACCATGCGAGCTTCGATAGTCATGCCAAGACTTGAAGATGAGTCTTTTGTGACGTGGTAAGCCATGTTCTTCAACGCATCCGGGGCCATGGGATACGGCCAGCAAATGGTGGGATTCAACGGAGCGGCAGCGAAACTGCGCAATTTAAGACCCTGCCTTGACATTAGAACTACAGCACCTGATCAGAGGCACAAGACTTACATCGTCAGAGAATGAGAGGAATTTGCTGGTGATAGGGAGTGTTCGCCACCAGCCTGAGTGACCTTGTTCCGATGTAACAGCTCCAGGATCATTAACTATCTGTCGAATACCGAGATGATCTTCTGAGATGAAAAGAAAGTTCTCTTCCTGACTCTTAAACTCTCTCCAGAGTAAACGGCCTCCAGGCTTTGGAGTATTCGACAAGGAAGCTATATACTCAATTCCGTCCAGGTTGAAATGAGTAGCCCATATATCCTTCAATGGCTCGATCGCGCATTGATGCAACCGAGAGACATGAGACAGTGAAGCTATCGCATAGTGAAGGACCAGATGTTTGCTCACCATCAAGAGTATCTCTGGTGGTAGATTTGTGAACTTTTCACTCATGATCCGGTGCAAGTGGTTCAGAATCCACTCCCGTCGCCGCTCATCTGTTTGAACTGTGGGCTCGTAAGAATATCGAGCAACTTGCACAAAGGCTCTCTTATCAAGCCCGAATGATGAAGCTATCTCGGAGCATTCGACATGATATCCGATTGTCGCACATGACTCGTGATCACTTGTGCAGCGCCTGAAAGTTGCGTGCAACTTCTCATCGTTGAAGGAATCGCACGATTCAAAAGCAACGGTTTCAGTACCACCAGATGCTCCTTTCATAGAGTTAGTAGCATTTCTTGATGTTGAAGGAATATGGAACTGACTGGCTGTGATGAGGTCGCCGGGCTTGATCGTAAAGCGACACCATCCACATCGACGACTGACACAGTAAGACGGATAAGGTATCATGGGAGGAAGAGGGTTCACATAATTCAGTGCATGCCACTCCCAACCTTCAGCGAATTCCATCCATTCCAAATCCATTATTCGGTCAATTCGGCGAATCTCTTCAGGGCTGAGTCCTCCAGTGTAGTCCATGGAAGAAACACGAATGGCTTGAGGCTGAAGGGAGCTAACTCGGTATAAATAAGCCAACCAACCAACCCAACCTCAGCTGAGCTGAACTGACTGAGATGAACTGCGGCAATTGAATTGGGTAGACTATTTGACGATATCACGTTGCTCCATTTATCCAACGTAAGAATTAAGACAGAATGAGATGCAAGGGTAAGTCATGTTTGTTATATAGCCTATACCTACCTACCTACTAACCTACTTCAACATGCCAAGGCCAATGTATACATGCGCGATACGTGTAAGCTTACGCCCCTATTCACAAGAATTCGCCGAGATTACTGGGTGGTCCATATATGCTCTCATCTTACACGTAATTCTTCAAGACTTGATACTCACTGCACTTCCCTAGTCATTGTCTCTTGTTGGCTCAAATAGCCGACTGTGGCACGATATGCTCGCTGCTTGCTTGCCGTATCTTCTCCAGTGTCACAATCTTGGCTAATATGCGGTTGACGTGGCCAAGACGGGTTGTAACCGGACCTTCGTCCGTATATAAAGCCCCATTTGGAAAACTCCAATCGATCGCATCACTGTGGCAGGGATATACTTACCAATGAGGAAACTCATGTATGATTATGCCGGTGCGAGTTTGTAAACAAGCTCTTGCTTGACTGTATTGAAGCTGTCATAGCTATAGTGTTCGATTTATGAGTGCTCGAGTATATTATGAGAAAATATATAGTGCTCTGACTGCTTTGATGCTTTCATGAGCTGCCGTGAAGCCATACTCGGAGGCGGAAGAAGCTCTGTTGCCACATAAAGACCAAGTCCCTCCTGCATTATGACTCTTGTGAAATCTGAGGTGTCTTGATGTTGTTGTTAGTTTCAGAGGACGCTTGCAACAAATAAACGGAGTATACTGAGATGTTTGCCAAGCTTGCTTGGTACATCAAATGAAATGAGTTGGGTGTGTGAACAGATACATAGGGAGATGACTTTCAGAAGCTTTGTAGCCAGACCACGTCCGGTACTAGTCACATCCTCTATCTGTATCAGATTTATACAGACAGACTATTCATTCATGCCTTGATGAATGGTATCTGAGTGACATGATTTGCATATATGGCTGTTGGTGTTGTTAGTCGGCATTCTCGTGACGGTGAGTATCTGGCCATTTTTAAGCAGGCATCATCACCTCACACAGTTCTATCTACTCTTACTTATATAGTAAAAGATTTCAGTCTTAGACATATATGCCTGAGGTAAATACTTGCTTGCTCTATATGTTTTCAGGGCGATGGATAGATAGGTAGATAGATATGAATTGGAAGGAAGATCAAGAGGTCAAAAATGCAAAAGAGAAACTCCGGTACAGGGAATCGAACCCTGGGCTCCGCGGAACTGTTCCCTCAGATGACTGTTGAGAGCGCGAAATGTTAGCCACTACACCATACCGGATGTTGCATGAAATTGAGTTCAGATTAAGCTGTATCAGTGCCGTACCAGAAAATACGGCTTTCTTAGGTATGCTGGTCGGTTGAGATTGAGTTTTGTTGTTCTGTAAAGTGATCCCAGTTGCAGAGATTTTCAAGACTCTGAACCTATCTTGATCAATAAAATAATCAAATTGTAATATCTTATATCGAGTGCCGATGTACACAGTCAGTATAATCAGGTTTCCAATGATATATATGCATGGTTTGTCAGAAATCGTATTCTTGCACACCTGCTAAAACATCGAAAAAATAGTATTTAAGTAACAATGGTGCAAGACTTTCAGGATAGAGTGAAATCAAGTGAATACTTGTATCCAGAGTCCTGGTAGATGTCAAACTCCAACATAGATCTTTCCCAGAATGAAACGCATTTAACTGATCTTGCTCCCATCATTATCCCCGGCTCAAAGCTTAATGAAGATATGTGACTGATTAGAACCAGCATAATATGATATCTGAGATGGGTTACGTCAGGCAAGTAATTGATCCGTCAGCAATTCCTGTCATTCGTCCGAACATAAGTCGACGAGCATCAATCTCCCGTGTTGCCAGGACGTCGACGGACAAGTTGCCGAGGCCACGATTAAAGGCGAAGGTCCACGTATAACCGAGACTCTCCTCCAGAGACAGTCAATCTACTCCTGACATAATTGAGCGTCAGGATATACCCAAGGTAGATCTCTCGTGCAAAAGGCCGAAATCTCCTTGCAATCAAGACAATTTCTTTTGCATAAGATCAGCCAACTCGTCGAGCAGCTCCACGGTCTCGGCTGGGCTTGCGATCCAAGCCGTTGTTCCGACACTTCTCGCCTTGAAGTCGTTGGACCCAGCACTCAAGAATTGGTCGCCTACGTGCAGTGTGTTCTCTCCGCGAATGGCGCCACCATTCTCCTTGCTACCAAACCACTGCTGGCAAACAGTCACACCCCAGCTCTTGTCACCAATATCGACAAACACATCATTGCCTCCATTGAAGGCACAGAATGGTACGCGGCGTGATTGGCTTGCCACTGAAGGAGGGATTGGAGGAGAGTTGGGCCGGTGCTTGGTCGGGCGCTCCTCGCTGGATCCGAGACTACTGAGCTCCAGGATGCGCTGAACAACGAGAACAGTCTCCTCCAGGCTCTCGCGGGCGATACGGGTACCCGGCGTCTTGGGGATGATACCAACAGCACGGTCCTTGCGCATGATCATGGCAGGCAGGTTCAGATTGTTGACGCAATCACGAAGGGCACCTTCGGCAACATCCAGCAATCTTGTGATGTCGGCATCCGACCATGAAGCCATCTCGGGTGTCAGCCACTGAGTGCGCGGGACAGGAGCGAGCTTGTAGGGCGAAGAAGGTGAGTACTCAAACAGGTAGTTTGCTTCACCTCCCATGATGACGATGTTTTGCTTCTGAATAGGATCCAGATCCGTTGACTCCGTAATTGCGTCAAGCAGTCCATGAAGGCGCTCATAGTAGCGGTCGGCAGAAGTGTAACCAGCAGCCGTGACAATACCAATCTTGATGTTCTTCCGTAAGAGGTCTGATAGACATTAGTTTGCAGCTCCGACTTTTTGTGCGCCAGCTTACCGAGAAGACGGGGGATCACAGGACTCGATGGCTCAAGATTGAACCCATCGTCATACAAAGTCACATCACCATCAAATGTGGCCAACTGCAGTGACCCAGTCGTAACAGCCATGGACTGGGCTGAGTTGAGGATCTGTCTGACATCGTTGAAGGATGGGGCAACAAATCTTCGTGATGAGATGTACCGTTTTCTGTCTTGATACTTGAAAGCTGCCTCCAGGGGCAGGCGGGTGAAGAAAGGGCCCGCAGTGGGAATCAGCATCCGCAACTTGGACGGGAGCATGGTATCATCTTGCTGACGGCTAACTTTTGAAAATTAGATATGTTTGTTATGAAGGTGAGTACGGAGGCTTACTGTGATCATCAATCATGAGTTCAACGTCACGCATAATCTCAGCGTAACGGCGGTGAGCCTCTTCGGCCATCTGAGTAACACTAGGCCCATCTCCAAAAACGCCAGTGGGCTGGGAGTAGAGAACAAAAGGGACAGCTAGAAGACCCTTGACCCATTCTGCAATTTGAGTTAGCTGTGCTGAGTCTGACTGAGGCGTGGATGGTGGGACATGGGATGCGGGGATGGAATGTGAAAATGTTGAATTAGAAGAACTGTGTAGTGTATGCTGCTGTTCGTGGTATACGGGACAAGTAGAGTCCAACATACCAATGAATTGGTCTCTTCGGTGTGTCTTGAGAGCATCTGTTTACTATCGTGAGCTTGTGTAACCATGAGTGTTTGGATGACAAGAAGGGAGGCTTGGGGTGGGGTTATTGGCGGCTTAACTTACACTCGACACGGTAACGGGTTGTCATTGTTGCAATTGGTACGAGGTTTCAGTTGATGTTGAAGGAGTTAAAAAGATAAAGATATTTTGTAGGATAATGAATTTGTAAGAGGAAAGAATAGGAGGAGAAGTTGTTTGCTGTTTGTTGTTTGTCTTTGATAAGATGAGGGGAGGTGAGAGACGGTGTGACCTGCACTTGCCTGACCTAGGTAAGTAGGAGGAGGTAATCTAGACCTTGTTGTACCTGCCCTACCTCCAAATCCGGGTGACGTACGGGAGCCGCCGCAGCGTTGAGCGGGGGACGCCGACCGCTAAAAAAGCCCAAAGCTGTAGGTGACGATTGATTTGATTGGTTCGGGATATTCATGGTACCCCTGTCAATCGCTCCTGCATTACGGCATTCACATTGATGAGATCTTCCACACTGCAACTAGGATACCCTAGACTCTACAGGAGCCTCGCCTTTCTCCATTCTTGGATGGGAGCAATACACGAAGGATCATTTTCATTGAGCTTGTTTGTTCAATATGGGCTCAGGTTTGGTACGTACGCTGACACCTTAAGTACATAGATCAGTATGCACAATAATTGCAATTCACAGCCAAACCTTAGTGTTAGGAGAACAATGGTTTGCCAATAACACTGTAGGCTAAAGTATGTAGGGCTTCATGCGGCCGATAGGCTACGCCAATGCCTAATGGATCTACAGATAGCCTATGCATGGATAAGACCTCACTTCAGATCGGCAATGTGTAAATCGCCCGCAATGGCCCTCCTTATCACAGTGGCTGACTGAAGCCAGGTATTTATGCATGTCTCAAACCATTGTCAATCCCCAGCACAAAACCTGCTCATGAACCAATGATCAAGTTGAGTTAGATGCGGTGAGACGCCCCCAAATCATGACAATTCCGTGGCAACAGATGCACATAAAGCACTGATATCTGGCCATGCTTCTTTCCTAATCTCGTCCACTCTCATCAAGGTGGATAATGACGATGGAGCCGTGAATTCGACGACGGCACCGGGCGAAGCACAATAGAAGACCAACTCGATAAGATCAGAATATCACAAGTTGGCTATCATCGATTGAAGCCTGTGAAGAAATGAGGGCAAAGCTTGGGAGTTCTCCCACCAGGAGACCAACATGTAAGGGCTCTCGACCACATCGCCAGATTCCACTATACTGATAGCTTTTGATAGGGAGTCAGTGTCTATATACCTACATGGGAAGACACTGTAGCTTGGGGCAGAAGAGACCCCGAACTCATAGCACAGCTAAAGACCGGATACCCTCGATTCTTCGTCCCTCTTGTCGTCAACGAACTCGCAGAACGATTACTCACCTGGGCTTCTGGCTTACCTTGGAAATTCCTTGCAACCGAGTTTCGAGACGAGCTGAGGCAATCGTTGAAAGAGCGCGGAAGATCGGCGATGCTAATAACAGCGCGTCATCACGCCAAAGATCTTCAAAGATATTTAGACGAGCAGCAAACAAGAGCATTTGTCTTCGTCGTTGACTTTGAGGGTAATATTCGTCCCGTTGAAAAGTCAGAGAACGGAAGTGACTTGAACGAGATCTCTGGGGTCGTCTACCCTCCACGAGGAGCAAAAGAGGCCAAAGAATTCTGGCAACATACCGGCTTTGATATCTCGAGTCGAAGAGCGACGTATTGGCTAGAGAACGCTCCTTTTCTGAATCGAGGCCGGGAATTGCCTGATGCTATCCTTCCTGTCCAGGAGGCAAAAGAGGCCAAGGTTGCCATACAACAACGTATTGCAGACTCGTTCAGTACCGAAGACAACAAGTTGGAGAAGAGCGATGTGCTCTTATACCCCACCGGTATGTCGGCTATTAGCCATATCCATGATATTATCAGCCTTTACACTACAACGACAAAGAAGACCATTGCGATCTTTGGGTACGTCACCAATAAACCTGGTAAGTGGCCAGACTTATGACGGATATAAGTTTTTGTATGTCGATACTGTCGAAGTCATAAGAAACATACACGGGTACGAGTATAAGATCTATAGAGGTACACAGCACGACTTGGAAACTCTTGAAGAGGAGTTGGCTGCAGGTCTGGAGCTGTGTGCCCTCTTCACAGAGTTCCCTGGCAACCCACTCCTTGGCTCTGTCGATCTAGAGCGGATAAAAAGACTGTCCGACAAATTCTTCTTCTTGTTCGTGGTTGACGATACAGTCGGTACATCGGTAAACGTTGACGTTATCTCACATTGCGATGTTGTCTGCACAAGCTTGACAAAGATGTTTAGTGGGGGCTGCAACGTCATGGGAGGAAGCGTGACCCTAAACCCAAAGGGCAGAGGCCATTGGGATATGAAGAGACGATTAAAAGATCGCTATGTCAATACCTACTTCCCACTGGGTGTGATTGTTATGGAGAAAAAACAGCACCGATTTTGAAGAACGAGTCACCGAAGCGAGCCAAAATGCAGAACATCTCGCGGATACACTTCGCAAGCACAGTTCAGTCGGGCAAGTGTACTATCCCAAAGGAAGCCCGACACAACGGCTCTACGGGAAATACAAACGTCCAGGAAAGGGATATGGGTATTCGTTGTCCATTCGTTTCAACACCCCCGCAGCTGCCATCGCGTTCCACGACGCTCTGGATGTGGCGAAAGGGCCGAGTCTAGGGACCAACTTCACTCTGGGTTGTGCATATACGCTCTTCGCGCATTTCCACGAGCTTGAATGGGCTGAGAGGTATGGCGTTGTTGAGCATTTGGTACGAATCAGTGTTGGGATCGAGAATGAGAAACTCTTGGACGGGGTTATCAAGACAGCACTGGATGCAGCTGAACGAGCGAATAAGAAATAAAAAGGACGTTGTGATATAGATTAATTCCTTCCGTTGCTTCACTGTCTGAAGAAAAACCCGCCCCTCCTTACCCTCAGTTACTGACCTTGCTACAAATGTCTCCTCCGGCGTAGCCCATAGCCTCGCCTACGTGCGACTCATCCCAGATGACCCCAATGAC